>VZUI01039323.1:0-90288 GCA_013401135.1 Cettia cetti
CGGGGCTGCTGCTGCTCGGCAACATCCCCGCGCTGGGCGCCGAGCAGCCGCACCTCTACCTGCGGCGGCAGAGCCAGATCCACGGGCAGGTACCGCCGCCCCGGGGCCCCGCGGGAGCGGGGAGGGCCGGCCCGGGCAGCCGGGGCCCGGGGAAGCCGGGGGATGTGCCGCCCGGCCCGGCCCGGCCCGGCCCGGCCCCCGGGCGGATGCTGCCGGGAGCGGGAGCGCAGGCTCTGGCGGAACCGCGCTTCAAAGTAGCCTCAGCGCGATATTTGAGATACTTACAGCCCACTAGCGTAACTGTGTGAAACCGGATCTTTCTCTTTTTTTCTTTTTCTTTCTTTTTTTCTTTTTTTTCTTTTTTTTTTTTTTTTTTTGTACTTTTTTTTGGTACTTTTTTCTATACGGGCGTTTCATTCCATCAGCCAGTCTTAAGCAGCCAATCTCCTCGTACAGGCTTTGTAAAAGTTAACTCCCAGCTAGATCTAACGTGATTTGGTAATAATAATAATAAAAAAGTAAATGTTCTTCAAGCAAAATACTAGGACAAATAGAATGGAAACAGGAAGGGAAGTGTGTTGTCAAATACACTGAGCTTTTTTACTTGCCTGGAATGCTGGATGGAGTTTTAGTCTTCTGCTCTCTGAAAGGATCCTGCAGAATTTGGGGAAACTTGGAAACAGCACATTAGGATTTGGGAGACTCTGGAAAAATACAATCAAAGGTTTTTTTTCTTGTTTGTTTGTTTGTTTTTTACCAAGCACATAGGAATAAAGACAAGCTATACCAAAGTATACGAAACTCACAAATAGTTTGCAGAAATATACTAGGGGTGTCTTCTTGACACATAAAAAAGAAGAGCCACTGTAAGTTCACTAAAATAAAATAGTCATAGACTCATAGAACAATTTAGGTTGGAAAAGACCCTTAAGATCATCGGCTCCATCTGTTAACCCAGCACTGCCAAGTCTGCCACTAGACCATGTCCCCAAATGCCACATCTACACAGCTTTTAAATGCCTCCAGGGATGACGACTCCACCACTTCCCTGGGCAGCCTGTTCCGGTGCCTGACAACCTTTTGGGTGACAACCCAGTTGTCACAGAATGTGTAATTAGACTAACACAATTTCTTATTGTGGAGGTCACCAGCTTTGACATGGAGAAAAATATAAAGATTTCTAAAGGTAAAAACACAGATTTCTAACACCAAGGGAATGTATGGAAAAGGAGCTAAGGCTTCAGTCTTGAGTTTTAATTTTTAAAATGTAGATTCAGATTTTAATTTTTTTTTTTTTTTATCCTGTATGTCCCTTCTGCAGTGTGTACTGTACCTTTCTCCAAAGCACCTTGTGCAAACCCCTTGTGGAAATAGGAGCTGGGCCTAGCTGGGCTCTGCTCTCAGTTGTTGAGAGCAGAGCCACCTTGGCTCTCACTCCTCTCTAAGGACTATATGAAATTGTCCCCAGTCCTTAACTTGGAGAGCTGGTTTCTTTAGGTGCACAGCAAAACACAGAATGCAGTGTGGGCTAATTAATTTCACCTTTTAACAAAGCAAATTAGCTTACCACAGACTCCTCTGTGTAATGCCACAGCTGTCCCACCTCTGGTCACCTGCGTGCCCTGATGGAGGTTATTCAGCTCTGCATTTCACATTGATGTTCAGTCTTGTTTCACTTTTTCACTCCTTGGCTCAAGATTGGGTTGTAACAGCATTTGACATTTTTATTCCTTTTTTCCCCCTCCTCCAAAGATCTTCAGCCTTGATCTGGGGGGGATCTCTGCCGTTGTGCTGAATGGCTATGATGCCGTGAAGGAATGCCTTGTCCATCAAAGTGAAGTTTTTGCAGACAGACCGCCTCTTCCCTTGTTCAAGAAGCTGACAAACATGGGAGGTGAGTGCTAATGTCTTCTGTATAAAAATGTCATTTTTGTTCCGTAGATGAGTAAATCACATGAAGCATCTGCTTTAGCTATTTTCTCTACTTGATGTCCTTTCATAAAATGCCTGATGTTTCTTTAAAGATATTACTTGGAAAGGATGGTCACTCGTAGACTATGTTCCGTAGCAAGTTGTCTGAAATATTTTGTCTCATTTTTTGTCTTGTTGAATGATTTTATTATCTTATGGGGGAAGAAAAATAAAGCATTGCATAAAATACTGTGTCAAAATATTTTTTCAGGCTTACTGAACAGTAAATATGGCAGAGGATGGACAGAACACCGCAAATTAGCTGTAAATAGCTTTCGAATCTTTGGATATGGTCAAAAGTCCTTTGAACACAAAATTTCAGAAGAATCTCTGTTTTTTCTTGATGCCATTGATACATACAAAGGCAGACCCTTTGATCTTAAGCACTTGATAACAAATGCTGTTTCAAACATTACTAATTTGATTATTTTTGGAGAACGTTTCACATACGAAGATACTGAATTTCAGCACATGATTGAGATTTTTAGTGAAAACATTGAATTAGCTGCTAGTGCTTCTGTATTTTTATATAATGCTTTTCCTTGGATTGGTATCTTGCCATTTGGGAAACACCAGCAGCTGTTTAAAAATGCAGCTGAAGTCTATGAGTTTCTTCATGAGCTTATTGAACGTGTCTCTGAAAATAGGAAGCCTCAGTCACCTCGACATTTCGTAGATGCATATTTAGATGAGATGGATTGCAATGGAAAAGACCCAGAATCTACATATTCAAGAGAAAATTTAATTTTCTCCGTTGGAGAACTCATCATAGCTGGGACAGAAACCACAACAAATGTTTTAAGATGGGCAGTGTTATTTATGGCTCTTTATCCAAACATTCAAGGTAAGAAATCTGACATTTTGAGGAACTGATTCGCTTTCCTACTGCAAATTTAAAATGCTTTTTTCAAAGTGGTGCACTGATCCATAATCAGCACCAAAAAAAAAAAAAAAGCTTTGTATATATTATTCTATTGTATCATTTACCAGTTATACTATGAACAGAGGTGGAAAGCTTGTTGTAAATGCAGACAAAGAGGATATCAAAAGTCAAGTGTCATGATAAAATTTTAACATATTATTTTGTGAATACATTTTTATGAAGCTTTAAGACTTTTAAGTATTTCTGATATATTTAATTTAGCATTGTGATGCATGGTCTGCTGTTGGCAGATGTACTAATCTATGTAGTTAATAAATAATAAGAAAATGTAATTAAATATGAAAGTAATAAACTAAATTAAAAACGTACAAGTGTCAGCAAAAATGTAAATCAGGTTGTGGTTAACAATTTAGGTACAATTCTTTTTATCTTAAGTGCCCCAGTTCACAACAGATTTACATATGATAGACAGGAATACTTATACTTTTGGAAGAACAGAAATGGCATTTAAAAAAAAAAAGATGTGCTGAAATAAGACACCAATAGATGTCTGAGTGTTAGCCCAGACGTTCTGAGGAGAAGTTTGGATTCTAGATGTGAACAGTCACGTTTCTGGTTTCACTGCCTCCCCTTCACTTTTCCTGCTAAAACCTCAGCAGTGCTTGGTTCAGCTGGGGCTTCCAGGATTTGGAGGAAGAGAGGCCCAGATAACTTGGAAAGTTACCATTGGTACTTTGACCAAAAAATATCACTCTAATATCAATTTCACCATTGTTTCAGAATGGGGATAATAACACTAACCATGGATAGGAATATAGAGTCTAAATTGAAAAGCTTGTAAGTTACTGTTTTTTTCATAAGGTATACCATGTTTCAGTATTCTTTTAAAATGTATATATATGCACAAATACTTTATCTGAAATTAAAATGTAATTAAGGCTATTACAAAATAAACCTCAGCTTTTATTCCTAACAGGGCAAGTTCAAAAAGAGATCGATCTTGTCATTGGCCCAAACAAAATGCCCACCTTGGAGGAGAAGTGCAAGATGCCCTACACGGAGGCTGTTCTGCACGAGGTTCTGAGATTCTGTAACATAGTCCCACTAGGGATTTTCCATGCAACTTCCAAAGACACTGTTGTGCGTGGCTACACCATTCCTGGAGGCACCACAGTCATTACAAACCTCTACTCTGTTCACTTTGATGAAAAATACTGGAGCAATCCAGAAGTGTTTTTTCCTGAGAGGTTTTTGGACAGTAATGGGCAGTTCATCAAGAAAGATGCGTTTATTCCTTTTTCCCTAGGTAAGAGCAATTCCTTTCACTGTTCCTTTTCACAAATCCAGAGATGTGTAAAGTGTAAAGGATGTCAAGAAATGGACAAAATTATATCCTCAGTTCTGATTTAAAGATATCCAATATAATTCAATTTAAAGATATGCATTATAATGTGCTCTGGAGATAACAAATTTTAGCACAACATCTTTTATATAGATGAGATCAGTATTATATATAAACTAATAAAAATCCTCCCCACAAAGTTCTAATAATTACCAGTTAATAATGACTGGCAGTAGATGTAATTAAAAAAATAGTAGGGGGAAAAGGCTAAAATTCTCAATGACATTTTTTAAAGCATCTTCTATGTAGATTGGCACTTCAAGACAAGATACAGTATCTAAATCAGTTCGACAGAGTTGGTTTCAGTGGCATTTGTGAGCAACAAATTCTCTAAAATCAGTGTTTTAAAATCAGTTATCACCTATCCTTACAAAATACACAGCACTCCTAGAACACAGAAATGACCATTCCTATTCATCATAAGAGCGAGAATGCAACCGAAGATATCTTAAATCTTTTTAAAACCTTTCTTTCAATTCAGGAAGAAGACATTGTCTTGGAGAACAGCTGGCTCGAATGGAAATGTTTTTGTTTTTCACCTCGCTGCTACAACGATTTCACCTGCATTTTCCTCATGGAGTGATCCCAGAGCTCAAGCCAAGATTAGGGATGACCTTACAACCACAGCCCTACCTCATCTGCGCCGAGAGGCGGTGAAGGGAAGGGCTGAGATGGGCAGGTGGAGCACAGTGCTCCAAGCTACAGCTCAGGATCCACTTTGCCTCCTATTCCTAAAAGTGTTCAAGCCAGAGTAACAAAAATTTAAAGGACTAATCGTTTATTTTTACTTGGTTTTCAAAGGAAAAAAAAAGTGAACCAAAGGTATGGAACACATCCTGTGTGAAACTGGTGTTTTCACTCCAGAAGATTTTATTGAATCTAACTTCTGATACAGTTTTTAAATATTTAATTACTTAGCAAGCCATTTTACTTTGAGAGATTATTTTCAGAATCATGGAGAATACGGTTCAAAATGTTTATGCTTGAATTCATCCATGGAAATACCATTTCCATTATTCCAGCTAAGCCATTCTTTATAATTATCCATTAAATTTTCATAGCCAAAAGGACTTTAAAGGATGTCTATTTAAATATCTGTAACCAAGAATAAAATATATTTTCCAGCCTTGAAAAACAGGTTTTCTATTAAAGCATTTTAATCCTTCTTTCTTCTTGCTCTGTCTTCCCAGTTGGTCATAATTTGCTAGTGAATCAGATAACTGTGAATTCACTTTTGAGATCTTTTATGGCTTGCTTCTCACTTAGCATCACAAACAAAGTGTTCAATTATTTCCATACTCCTGAAAATCACAGGGCTTTTTTCTTCTCCAGTATATTGCATTTCCGGACTCCTGTCTTCCACTGCCTCCCAATACAAAGTAGTATGTAATGATTAATCTCTGCTTAAATAGTCTGAAAAAGCCAGTATTTGTGTTAGCAGAGTCACATGCAACTATACTACGAGTAAAGAAAACAGACTGCTCGCCTTTCTGACCAGAGGAGAGACTTTTTGGGGAGGGCAAGTGCAATAGGATGGGGAGAAACAGATTTTAAATGACTTTTAAGCACAAATCATATGTGTAAGGACTACACTTGACTTCTGCCAGCTTCACTGATTTTTCTTGCCAGCTCTTGTTTTGTGGTTACTGGTAGATAAAGATTTGTGTCTGCAGAGCTTGAGGGAGCAGGTGAAACTCCAAAACCAGGATTTAGTCCCCTCTCTGTGGGGTGACAGTGCCTTAGGACAGGGTTCAGAACAAACCAAGCAAGCAGCTATTTAAGGACAGGGCTGAGTGTTTGACCTGAATTTTCACACAGATAGTGCTGCAACTGGGAGCTGCAGGAAAGTTGAAAGGCAGGAATTGACATCTATCTGCTGACCTGATGTTTTCAGTTTATACTGAGGAGAAATACTTCCTTTCTTTTGAAAGAGCAAAAGAGAAAAAGCAAAGAGAGCTAATGCCAGTCCGCTCACGTAACAGCCTGTTGACTTCAGATGCAGCAGTTCCAGATTATTTAACCTCATGTCTCACAGAGAGCAGCTCTAACACAAGTTCCTGTTTCTCAGAAGAGGCTGGGCAGGCTACTCCACTTCCTGAAAAAGAGGAAGTAGAGAAGATTTAAAACTCAAACTTCTCTCCTTTTGTAGAGAAGATTTAAAACTCAAAAAAGAGAGGAAGGAGGTAAACCTGATTGCTGTGCACTGGGCACACCAAGAAAACTGCATAAACCACTCCTAAGCCACTGGCAAGCAGTGGGGTTAGGAATCATGATCAAAGTTTTCCTGGATGCCAAGTAAGGGTTGTGTGCTTGTGAAATGCCTAAGGAGAAGTTGTGGAATCTACTGAACTTAGGTTCCTTCAGTACGAAGCCACCCTGAGGAATTCAGCACAAGTTTTGGACTCATGGCAATTCTCCCTTTGTCTCCAACCCTGTGCTCTTAGATCTGACAGCCAGTTTGTTTGGTACCTAGTCTTGCTTTCTGGGTTGTAAGAACTTTAGGCCATCCTTTGGTTACAACATGGCTCTAGTAATGCTAATTGAAGTGAGAGGAGGATTAAAACACATCAATAACCAGTTCTTGCAGGGACCCATGCTCAAAATGCAGCTGACCAGTTCTAATTCCCTTTTGCTGAGGTATTTTGAGATCTAACTCCTGGCTAGTCTTTAATCCATTTAATGAGAACCATATTGATTATGTGTCGTTCTGGTTTCTAAATCAAAATGCCTTATAAAAGCCTCAGAATATCAATCCAAACTTTTACCATTATCTGCCAAATTATGGTCTCATTTAAGCAATCAAATACGTTTGACAAACTGTCTTTTCTCTAAATCTGTATCAGTATTAGTCATATTTACATGTTTCATTCTCTATCAACTTTTTCATTATTTCCCCTCAGACTTAGGATTATCCTAATGATCCAATTTAGTAATTTGAAATATTGACATAATAGAAGTTTTTTTTCTAGTCCTCTGGAATTTCTCCACTGTATCCACATTGATTACAGTAGCCAGCCAGAAGTTCAGAATTTCCTGGTGGGATGTTCAGATAATTCCAGCTGAATTATCTAGGATAGATAGCAGCTGGCTGCTGTTTAACATTGTTCTGGGATTAAAGGTTGATACATTAACCAGTGTCATTGCTGCAAGAGCTGCAGTCAAAGCCACCATCCTCCTTTCCAAATGTCTAGGCTTACATTTAAGTTTTTTGGGTTGTTTTTGCCCATGTCAGCATCCCCAGAGACTGAAAAGGGAACACTGCAAGTGTGTCATATATGACACTGAAAAAATGCTGAAGAAAAATCTCATTACCACTTAATTTCCTGAACTTCCAGCAGCTTCAGTGATACTGATGAACATATCCTTAGTCTGAACCTAATAAATGCAGGAAGGTTCATTAATTCAGAAATCAATTCAGAAATTAACTATACAAAGGAAGCTCTCATGGAAGTTCAAGAAACATTACCACTTCTCTGAAAGTCAATAGTTTCAATAGTTTTATATGTATCCAGAATGTTTAGTCTAAATTGACCTTAAGGGTTTGTGCAAGCACTAGAGAGTAGATGAGGCAGATTATCTCATCATGAAGCAAGTTCATGAGAAAAGTAGCAAACTTAGAGAAAAACACGGTAAAAAATTGTGAAATCCCTTTGAAAAAGGAGTGAAAATTAGATTGTGTAAATTTTGGAACAAAGCATTGGATATGAAACATAAAGATTCAGGATAAACAAGGGGGGGAAATCATAATGTGGGAGATGCCAGATCAGAATTTTTCTTTGGTTGAGAGAGATGGACTGATGGAAACAAAACAACACAGAGGATACTCAGTAAGAGTTTGAGAGGAGAACTCAGCACAAACTGCTCTGTGAAGGTACACACAGAAGGCTGGTATGTGTTTTCATGCCAAGCAGTTGTCCTAGGTGTTTTTTTGGCACTGGGCCTGATAATTTAAACCCTCTGTCTAATCAAGATCAAATTAAACTACGGCTCTGGAAATCTTCTTTCTTCTTCTGTCCTTTCATAACAATGTAAATTGGGCATCAGCAGATTCTCCCTATTCCAGATTATCCCTTCAGGCATTTTTGAAGGCTGTCAACTCTCTCCATGTCATTAGAATTAGGCAGAACCCATACTCAGAGTGGTCATTCCTTCGGAGGACTGCCAGGCTTCAGGAGACATTACATTTGTTACATTCTTCCGAATAAGTAACATTCCAAATAGATTAAAGCCATTAAAATAATGGGAGCATATCAGGAATGTACAATCTAATCCAATATTTTGCTATTACTGCAGCAGATGGCTGCTTGCCAAAAATTTTACATGTGATGTAGACCAGCCTATAGCAATATTCCAGAATAAATTTACTGTTTATTCTGCTGCTGTTTTCAAGTGCTGACTTCCTTTTCTCCACTCATGCAAAAAAACAAAACAAACAAACAAACAAAAACCCGCAAAACCCCCCCCACACTTTAAAGGAAATATTTTTGTGTAAACTATGATCTATCAGAACTATGAAAAAATATTATGTATTAAAAGGCTTTTTACAGTTAATTTGTTCAGATGCTTATCCACATTAGGCCCATCAGCATCCAGACAACAGGATCCACTCATCCATGTCTCATGGACATTTATAACCTCACCAAAACAAGGGGATAAAGGATGCCTCATTGTTCATGTCCCTCACTAATACAGATAATACAGGTACAGCTTCATACCAGTGAGGAATGAAAGTTAGGGAATAGAATCTCTATGGATAAAACGTTTAAAAGAATTCCAGTTATTCTCAGGTAATTAAGTTTCCTTTCTCCACGGGAATCCTTGTTTAAGGAGTCAAAATACCCTTTTGGTTCTCTTCAATTTACACAATGAGCTCAATTTAAAATAATAATAATACTAGTGCTGAACATGCACCATAGCAGAGTTTTGTAAGCCTAATTTTTCCAGAAAAAGCATTGTTACTTACGACCCCTCTTTAGCTGATGTATTTTAGAAAGTTAATTTATTTGCTTTTTCTTTGGAAGCATAAAAATTGCTTTATAAAGCCACTTCAGGGCATTTTCAGATTGTGTTCCATTTTATTTTACATTCTGTACAAGCACACCATTTCTCTCTCAAGGAATGTACAGTCAAAACTGCCACACTATAAAGAGAAATGCAACATAGCTTAATATTGCATTTACTTCACCACAAATTGTAGGTATAATCTATAAAACGTTCAAGCTCTTTGTGCCATAATGAACTTCATGATTATATAGAGACTGTAAGAATAATTCATTTTTGATTGGAATAAAATTTAGTGCTAAGAGCTCAAATTTGTCTAAAAATCCCTACTCACTTATATTAATTCTATTGCTAAGCATATGAATTACATCATCTCCTACAGCATCCAACACCTCCCAATGTCTTAAGTATGCCATTTCTTAAGATCTAGAAAGACCCACACAGCTTGACAAATATTTAAAATACAATTAGCTTTAGCAAGCTAGCTTTAGATAATCATATTTTTAAAAAACATTTTGGCTACTGCCTCTCCATTTCTTCACAATCTGACAATTAGACAGATTCTGATCTCTGGCTAAGGTTCAAATCTCGTCTATTTTTTCAAGAGGATTTTAGCTCTCTCAACAAATGAAAAGACTCTTCCTGGTGGGAGATGAATTATGGGTCAAACGCATTAAAAATAAAAAGGTTTTAATATTTACTGAAATACAGGAGTTGATGCCTCCAGTTCTTGTTGTTTGAATGTTACTATTTCTATAACTGTGCACATTTTCTTCTTGGCATTTAAAGTTTCCATATCAGACCTCTACTCTAGTCCTAGCATTTAAAAAATAGGTTCAGATAGGACCTCAGTAAGTTATGCAGTTCACTCATCTGGTCCCCTAACAGTTTTACTAAAAGCTGTTTTTCAGACTTCTTTTTTATTTGCAGACTTTCTTGGTAGCCCAAGACAATCCATCTCAGTGAGTCACAGCCCTCTCAATCTTCAGACAATCAGTCATGTTTGAGCCTTGCAACCTAAAGGTGTTACTTCTTGTCCTAAACACTATAAACACTGAAAGCATTATTCTGATTACTCTTTGAAAGAGTCTCACAAGGTAACCTTAGAATATCTCACTCGAGTCTCATTTCCTCTAGACTAGGAAAGAATCTTTTTAATTAATTTTATCTTTCTCCATCTCCTCAGGCCACGTCATCAGTCTCATTGGTCTGTACTGTAATTCTGCAAACTGTCTAAAGGACAGGTGTTTTTCCTGGGTGTGGCATCTGAAATCAGAAGCAGTATTTTGGTAATGACTTAGTTATGATGAATTGACTTCAATGATTACAAACCCATTCTCAAAGACAGAGGGGCTTATTTGTTCCACTTCTTTGACTGAAAGAAAGCTTAGTTAATATGAGTCAGATAAACTGGCAATACTACAGATTAATAAAATCTAGTAGGATGAATGTCATGATAAAAGAAAGGGGCATGCTAAGCTCATTTGAATGACTATATATAGGAGCAAGTTTTCTCATCTGACTGGCACAGGGGACAAAATCTGCACTCTGTTCCTCATGCACAATAATTAATGTCAACCCTATCCTCAGTATTTTTGGTATGACACCTGCATTTTAAGCTAAGCATTACCTTTTGTTTTATATGCAATTATAATGAAGATATTTTGATCTCATTCAAGGTGCAAAGGGTTCTGCTGATCCAGAGAGATGAGTCAGAAGTGACTCATCACCTGTTTTTTGGCAGGATGTTTAGAACATGGACAAATCACAAGGTGAATGGCAGGGATCATTTGAAACACCATGGTGTCTCACCAGTACTT
This sequence comes from Cettia cetti, assembly GCA_013401135.1. Taxonomy (NCBI): domain Eukaryota; kingdom Metazoa; phylum Chordata; class Aves; order Passeriformes; family Sylviidae; genus Cettia; species Cettia cetti. The sequence goes on from VZUI01039323.1 coordinate 11,078, forward strand.
ACTGGGTTGGTTAACTGTCACCTTTATTTTTTATTTTTTTTTTCCCTTTTGAAACCTCACAGGTAAAGCAGCAGACAGAAGGTTTCACCTCACTAGAAGATTTTTACTGAATCAGACTCAACAGAACCTGTGCCAGGTAGCACAGCCTGTGCAGTAGAACCTACCACAGACACCAGCTGCTAACACCTGTGATCTCTTGAAGTCCAGAAACCAAAAGATGATCTCATGGTGTACAGATTCCAAAAGAAACCTTCCTGCCAAACATTTCTGGTTGTGTTGTGCCCATTTTAAAGGGCGTCTGAAGTGTCACACAGAACCAAGTAAGTGTCAATCACTTCCATACCTAAAGCCAAGTGCAATGGAATGTTTATCCTGTGGTAGCATAGTCCATCAGTTTTATTTCCTCTAAAAATGTATTCCTTCTCATTAAACAGAGGACAAATAAACTGGTTGCTTACAACCCTATTAAATGATGATCAGATAGAGAGGAGTTAAAAATTGTGTTCTTTTGTCGGCTTCATCACTGAGAATCCACAGTATAATTTTATAGCAAGTTAAAGACTAACTTCAGTAGATATCAAAAAGAAAATTACTCATTTGAAAAGTGAAAGTAATTCACTAATTTGTCTTAACATAAACATGAATGAAGCAGCACATTATCCAGAGACACAATTCTGAAGAGAGCGGTAGGGAAAAAAGCAAAATAAATACTGTCTTGATCATACTTTTTGTACCTCATTTAATCCACTTTGTATATTTGTTTTCTCTCATCTAATTTTTATTGGCCACTGAAGGATCAGTTTCCCAAAACTGCTTAAGTTGTGATAATTGCATCATTATTTCCATTACCATTTTCATTTCATTTCTAAAAATCCAAGTATTCTGACTTGATAGACATACTGTTTCTATAATATTTTCAATACAAACTGGTCTGAAACAATAAAAATGTCTCTCCTCTGAATATTTTTAGTATATTTGTGTGTCTGTGCCATCCTTCCCTCTTCTTTCTAGTTCCCCTCATCCCAGCTAATTCCATCCTTTTAGTCCAAAACATCTCTCAGACTGGGATTCCTGCTCTCACACTCACCAGTGTATGAGACACTTAGAATTCTGCACATCTCAAACGTTTTTCTGGACAAAAGGGGAAGTGCTGCCATGTGACTGTTGGTGCCACAGAGAATCACAGGATGGGTCAGGGTGGGAGGGACCACAGGGCTCATCTGGTCCAACCTCCCTGCTCCAGCATGGCCCTCCCAGAGCACAGGGATGGTTCTGGAATATCTCCAGTGAGGGGGACCTCCCACCCTCTGTGGGCAATAACGCGCTCTGGATTACCTCATATTCTGTCTATGCTTTCAAAGGATCCAGAAGCCAAGGTTCAACTACATCTACACCAAGAGCAAACACCAGAGCTAAAACTTGGAGCTCTTGAATTCTGCTAACTCCTTTTGCTGATTCACCTGCCACTGGTTGTGGTTAAAACCGGATGAAAACACCAAGAAATGGTTCTATGCACAGAGCAAATCAGGCCTTACACAAACTGTAGTTTTCTAATTAGTCTTGGCTTACCTTGAGCAATGCTACACCATTCCTTTCATTTTGAACTTTACACTCACCTTTTAACTTTGTCATGGAGGAAGAACTTAGAGGAAGAGGTTCCAAGTTACTCATTTTGACTGGTTTAGCACCTCCTTCACATCCAGAGGACTCCAGAAAGCACAGAGAGAATTTTGTCTTTACAGAAAAATTGGTAGGTCTAATTCTGTGTGCATGGGTGCAAGTAATCCAACAAACAGTGTAAAAGAAGGCATGAGATGATGGGAGACTCAACTTAAACCTGAGAATATTATACAGAAAAATTGTATTCTGCATGGCATAAACTTCAGTGTAGGCCAATCTGATCCACTTCTTGGAAGGAAAAAAAAGAAAAAAATGATGTAGTGCTGCATTAGAAAGTGCTTCGAGTGTGCTCCTTTGTGTGGTTTTCAGCACTACTCAGCATCCTCTGGCAGCTGTGAATTACTGAAGTGTGATCACAGATTTAAGAATGATATGCCTTATATGGAGAGATGTTATTTTGGACAAAATCTCAGTCAATATTCAGAGGATGTTCCATTACCATTTTTGAAGGATTTAAGACACCTTTAGTTACAGCCACACCTACTTTTGCAAACATTCCCTGAACCAGCCTTTGTTAACCTCTTTCCAGTCTTTTCCCTTTGCTCTTAGAGTAGCAATTAGTAACAAACTGTGCACACATAAAAATCAGGCATTTTAAAGTGGATTTAGAACACATTCATACTTAAGTGTATCTTTGAAGCAAGCTATTGTAACTTGGAAATATCTAACTGGAAATACATATTATCATTATAGTTTATTAAACACTGAGGTTTGCTGCTTGTTACTGGATTTTAAAATTCAGTATTCCTAAAGAGTTTAAGGGAAACATGAGATAAGAAAGTTGCTGGCAAAGATGTCATCACATGTAAGTCCTACCAATGCTCTAGTAAAATATAAATTCTTCATTTTTTACCTTGTTATACTTTTGTTATTTTTTAAATAATCACATTTTAAGGGAAACTAAAAATGGAAACTTGTCATGTAAAATAATAGAACAGTAACTTTAGACAAACTAATTAGTATCATTTTTTTCAGACAAAATGGTATTAAACAATTTTAAAATTATATTTTATGTACACAAACACACTATCTAAACACAAAATGCTGAGAGTACAGCACACTAAAAGAATCAGAATTTTTCTAGTCTTCACATTATCTGTAAAAAGAATACGTGACCAAAGAAATGTAAAATACAGGTTATGATCAGTAACTGCCAGTTTCAATAGTGCCACATTTTATTAACAACAAAAATATCTGCTTTAATACTGCTCAAGTTACAAAAAACCTGCACTGATAGTGATAATGGCAGCAAAGGGGAATTTGGCACTGAAGATATAGCAAAAGCACATTTCAGTGGTCTTTTAAGTGAATCCATAAAAAGGCTTATTAGTGAAAAATGCAAAAAAACCCCAAAACCTTTCAGTTATTTAAACTGGCCAATGAAATAGCAGAATGAAAATCTATGTAAAACAGTGTAATACAGTTTACACAAGGTTATTTTTTTTTCCCAAGTCAATTGATGCAAACACAAATATGCTAAGACACATTTAGAAATAGCACACGTGCATTTGGGTTTTATTCAGTTCAACTACACAGCATTTAAGGTTTAGTACTAAAAGGAGCACTTTTAAAACTAGGTTTATCTGTGGCTTGCTTATCTGTAGCCTAATTTATGACTTTTTTGTTTGTTAGTTTACAAATTAGACCTACAATGGTAGTGTTTCTAAAAATACATTGGGGTGGAATGTACAAATTTGTTATTTTAAAACTCTACCATCTAAAATGTAGTACAGTACAGTGATTTTTATCTTGTATCAAGCTTTACACAAAGTTTCCACCTTCTGGTTTCCATATGTGTAGTTCAGGATGTACATCAAACTTGAAGGCAATAAAAGCTGTGTCTGTGATGGAAGAAAAAGTGTGGGGCAAATTAAAAAAGCCATTTTGAAACAATAGTTTATGTCTTTAAAAAAAAAATCTTTAATTCTCCTAAAGCTTTACATACAAAGAATAAATGAGATACGATCTTATTTCCTTAAAATTTAATATGGGAAATGGGTGCAAGATAAAAATCTGTGATGTGGTTGACTTGTTTTTAAACGTGAACCTGAGTAAGGGCAGGAAATACAACATTACTTATGACTAAAAGAATAAAATTCCTTCATAATTTAAGTAGCTGAACAGGTTTTTAATGTTCTACCACAAGACAGCAAGGCAACAGATGAGAATGGCCTTGGATTCAATGAATTATAATGAACATCCACTGCAAACCTGAATATTTTCTGCAAAAATAAAACATCAGATTATGCACAATAATAAAAAGCATCAGAAATAGATGCACCTGGATTTTCTTTCCTCTTTTTAAACCACAAATATCAGAATTCTGCATTTATGTCACAGTCCTTGAACGGTTGCTCTGAGATGACTACATGAAGCACACTACTGCACTAGGTAGACACCCCGCAACAGGCTTGCACTGCAGCAGTAACATAGTTTTCATGTAGGCACAGACTTTTTTCTCATTCATGTTCAAAAACAACATGAAATAAGCAACTCAAGACAACATTAGGATTCATCCCGCGGTTCCTCGTTAGCGAAAAGTTCTTGCCACTTTGGTAATCAAAGTCACTGAATGTCTTTTTTTTTAAAAACTGCAGGTACCTCAAGGAAAAGAAGAGTTCCATATTCAGCAAGGCAGCATTATATCAGGATATTTTATACCAACTAAGGCATAAAGAACTTTGCATCAAGGTGTATACAATACTCAATCTCTGAATAAAGTTCCGTATTCTGTGTGGCGAAAGTGCACAGGAGTGGGATTCCACCAGAGCAAAAAGAATCCTCTCACAGTATTAAGGCCTTTCGATTTTATGTGAACTGCATCAGGCTGAAGTCAGCACAGTGGAAAGAAAACACAAGCTGTCATCTCACTGGACTCCACTGGAGTTCTCTTAGCATGTCTTGTCTTCTCCTAGTTGTCGCTCATCATCTTCATCAGCTTCCTCAATAACCTGAATGTCATCTGCTTGAGGTAAAGATGAAATTTCAGTCAGCAGTTTGGCTCCTTCTGTTTTGCTTTTTTCCTCCTCTTCGATCGCTTTTTTCCATATTTTGTGATTTTCACTGAGGTGGTGTATTAGCTGGCAAAATATTCGTCTACCTTTTTTTCTTTGAGTTTCTGTAAAATTATAAGCATATTGGATTGTTTGACATTCCGAGTAATTGTATTTTACGCATACAAAACCAATGGCACATTGCAAGCAAGATGCAAATTTGAGCAAGGCACGTGGATGATTATTCTGAATGTTTAAACAGTGGCATGGCAAGGGATATCAACAAGTTTCTGTTTTAAATTGCAAGCCTCCTGGTAGCAACAAAATCTTCATTAAAAAAGGAAAATTTATGAAGCAGCATAACAGCAAAATCTACAAGGTCTGTACTGCACAATTTCAACTGTCAGTGCCATGTCTGAAGCTACTGAAGGACAACAAAGCACCAACAGAAACATAAAAACTTACTTAAAATAAGATCGTCTTCCATTTCTTCATCATCACTCTCTAACTGTGCCCCATCATCATCTTCAGTGCTTTCTGCATCCTCCTCCTCCTCATCAACCCACTGCCCTGGAAGCAACCCAGCTGCATTGTAGGAATTACAAAGGGGGCCAACTATGTGAGTGATGAAAGATTCCTGCAGTTTTGCAAGCTGGGGAGCAGAACGATCCATGAAGGGGCTTATAGGTAACCCAAGACTTGCTTCCTCATCACCCTGAAAAAGAAATGAAAAAACTTAACAGAATTTCGCACAAAATTAGCTTTAAATTCTTGTTTTAAAAATTACTTTTAATGAGCTGAGTAAGCTGCAGCTTCCTCCTGAGGGGAGGCACATGGAAAGGCACGGATCCCTTCTCTCCAGTGAGCACTGACAGGACCCAAAGGAATGGCACAAAACTGTCAGGGGAAGATTAGGCTGGATATTAGGAAAAGGTTCTCTCCCCACAGGGTGGTTGGGCACTGGAGCAGCTTCCCAAGGCAGTGGCACAGCACCAGCCTGACAGAGCTCAAGAAGTGTTTGGTCAATGCCCTCAGGCACAAGATGTGATTTTTGGGGTGTCCTTTGCAGGGCCAGGAGCTAGGCTTTGATGGCCCCTGCGGTCCCTTCCAACTCAGGATATTCTGTGATTCCATGTACAGACTAAGTGAATAAAAAAGTAATTAGGCCAGTTTAAAATAAAGACCCATTATGGCTCAGACTTGCCACAGTCCATAATCCTCCCTCCAGCTTTGCTTGTGTCTGGAGGGAGAACATGTTCTCCTGGAGCTGCTGTTCCTCTGCCTTGCAGGATGGTTTCAGAGGAGGCAGAGATTCAGCTTCAACTGCTGAGCTGATGAACAGAGAAAGTGGCAGAGTAATCAGCCACAGCAAGGCATGCTGGTAATGGCATGCCCTGCAAGGCCACAGAAGAATGAAAGGAGCTATAACATCCAGAGTCAAGTGGTTTGTTTTGTTGTTCTGGGTTTTTTTCCCCCATTTTATAAACTGGAGTAGAAAAACATTGAGCAGTCGCTCACAGAAAAATTTGAGCTATAATTATTTATCTCAGCACTTCCATGGATCTGATAATTCTAGAACTGAACATACATTTTCAGTCTTGTGCATTTTGTACATATTCTTTCACCTAGAAACACATCTGTGAACTTAACTTTCGAAAGTGAAAGAAGTTATTTTGATTTATCAGCAACATCCTAAGGAAAGATGTTCTCCCCTTCAAAAATCCCCTAATATCTGAAAAATGGAGAATATTGGCTGGGAGCTTGCTTTCTTGCACAATTATTAGAAACTAAAAGATCATGTTAGTAAGCTACTTGTGAAAATAATTTGCAGTATTCAGAATGCAAAGAAGATGGAAATACCTTACCTGAAGATTTAAAACAAGGAATAAAGCTTTATTTAAACCACTGGTAAAACAAAGAATCAACCATCTGCCCATCATTAAAAAGAGAAATTGCTCTTCCCATACTCACCTGTTCATAAAATTCATTGACAATGCCTTCAGTCCATTTCAGATGCAGGTCCCTGACTTTGGCTGGGCCATTAATATCAGCCAGTTTGATGCATATTTGACAGGCCAGCAGGCGATCGTTTTCATTGCTCCATTCTATGCCATTGCTGTTCATGTCATTGACCTGGGGTAGGCACAGACATCGAATTAAAACTCTTCAACCATGGGTTTATTAGGCAATCTACAGGCCATCTACAGCTGGTTTGTTCAAAGGAAATACTCTACTTGCATTTTATCAGCTTAGATTTAAATAATATAAAACTTTAAATGCATGTCATTAAAACTAACAATTACTGAGAAGCCATGATAACGTCAGTATATCAAGACCAGATCAGTGCAGAGACTAAAGTGGAACAAACCTTGGCATTAAATTCTGCAAGGAAATCAAAATGCTTCTTGAGGTCTGTGGCAAGGATTGCTTCGATCACCAGGAAACGAAAGCGCTTGAATTCTACGTGATCAAGGTTGGATAAAAAGTTGTATTCTGGTCGTGATAAGAAAAGATTCCAGGCAGATGCAGCATGGTGATTTTCTAAGACTGATCTGTCATTGTAGAGAACAGCCTACAGAAAAAAAAAAAAAAACAACAAACAAACCAAGCAAAGAATCGTAAATTACACAGGGAAGTTTTGAAGTTATAATTAAATATTCTGAAGTTTAAAGGCTATTCAGAAACAACATTATGTAAAAAAAAAAAAATTGTCTTCTTGTTTTGGGGTTAAAGTACATGAAAATGACAGATGAGGTAAACCCCCCCAAACTCAACAATTAGCAAAGTTCTTTGTTTTTTTAAAAGTCCTTAACAATGTCTTAGTGACAGCTGTATTCAGACTGTAGGCACACATACACAAACCACTGAAGAGGTTGTACAGTGTATGTGTGGAGCAATGTGTGTTTTATGTCATGCAGCGATGTAAAAAAGAAAACAAGAAAAAAAAAAGGAATCCAAGTATATGCTTTTATTTCCTCCTAGTTGTGTTGGAAAAACAACAAAAATCCCAACCCAACAAAAACAAAGAAATAAACAAACCAACAAACAAACAAACAAACAAACAAAAAAAAAAAAACCAAAAAAACAAACCACGACAGAAAGGACTCCAAAACAAAGAACTATTGTAATGGTAAATGGTGCAGAGTATCACTAGTTTTCAAAGGGTTATGTTAAATGCTGATGCAGAAATTTTAACTGTAAATGAGCTAACTAAAATATAAAAAACAGTAGCAGATTTAACTCACAGCTTCCATGTTTATATAAAACATGGTAGAAAATAATTAATCCAATACTGATTAAACAGAACCTGAATAAAACTTCATTTTGCTGATGATGTTTGTAGTTTTTCAAAGAATGCTTATATTTTTGAAACTTGGTGATGGATGTCTGTGCTGTTTGGTTTTGTTCCTCCCTGTATGCTGTTTCCAGCAGAAATATGTAAGTGCCTACATCCTGAGCTCTCTTTGTAATAAAGAGCTGATGAAAACTAATTGGAAAATTCACTTTCAAAGTCTTTATCTCCTAAGAAGCTGTACCAGTTTCTGATGTATTGTTGCTATTGATGTTGTTATTATTATTTAAGTTTCTTGTCTGTAACTTACTAAGAGAGATCCAAACAGCCATCATAGCTGCTTAGACAGACCCAGGGCCAGCTCTCTATGAAAAAATCCTTTGCTCTATCCTGTACTGGTTTATGTTGTTGTTTTCAATTTTGCAAATTCAAAGTTGTTTCTACATCCATACACAAGCACTACATACAAAACACACCAGAATTTAACAGGAAAAAAAAAATTACACAGGTATAGTACACACTAATATCCCCATTTCTTTAATCAAGCCTTAAATACTTAAAGCCTAAACAACTTACTTTAAGGAAATAGAATAGAAAAAAAATTCTTTATACTGATTTCAGACAGAAACAAGTAGTTTTCTGCATGAAGAGGTTTTTACCTGGGGTGCATTTGTGGCCACTAGAAAAGCATTTGTACGTCCAGGATGATCATAGTCGTGCATGGCAGCTGCTACATACAAAGCCATCAATTCCAAAGCAGGAATGTTTGATGCCAGACAACCATAACTGTCATCAGTAATAGGACAGCTTTTTGAAGAAGTGTAGATGACTTGAACTGGGGCAATACCACTGGCTTCATCTAAAAAAAAAAAAAAAAAATTCAAAATACAAAACCAGAATCTTTTTTAGAGCAGTATTTCATTCATATTTGTAATACATATTTAGTTATACATATATATATGTAATTTATACATTTGTATTTATAAATGTGTATAAACAGCCAGACACTGTTGCAAACATGGTACAGTTATCCTTGCTGTCATGAAGCTGAATAATTGGCAAAGACTTATATTTCAAAAAGAACGAGTCATAATGATGTCTATAGATAAACCAACAATTTTGAAGAAAAGTTGAAGTGCATTGAGTTGGAAATTTGTAGCACTTAACAGAGCATTCTACTGTTTGTCTCCAACCTGAATTAGTCTGAGAAAAGATTAATCAGCACCTTCAGTATTTATATTATTTGCCCATTTCTTGAACTTGCAAACCTACAAGAAAACCTGGAAAGGGGCAGTGGAAACTACTGCAAAAGGAATTAACTCCAGTAATTTCGAAACATTTGCATGGTAAGAAGATTCACAATTTTATTATGCTCTTTCCCATGGACAAAGTCACTACTTTAAAAAAAGAAAAAGGAATAGCAGTTATTTCATCAATGCATAATATAAAAGGAACTCCTTTGCCTTAATAGAATAAGCAAGGATTAAAAGCCTGAAAATATTTATATTGGAAGAGTTTCCAAGCAATAAGATTATAATTTCTTATTTTAATTTTTCTTTTTTTGTAGAGGAGAATAAAATTATTTTTATCACTTTTCTTCAGTTAAGTCTCCAGTCCCAACCCATTTAACACTCAGAGAAAGAAAAGCCAATAGGGTGCAATCAGTAGATATGGACAAACTTGAAAAAAAGAGAAAATCCCAAACCCTTTAAAGGCCACATGACAAGACATGACTTTGGTCTTTGTCTTTTTCTACTACACATATAAAACAGAGTTCTTACAGAGTGCTTGGTTTCCCCTTTTCATTTTTCTGAAATACAAACCATTTAGCAACAAAGTCTAAGTTTACAATATTTTTTTATGCCCTTTACTTACAGGATACAACTTGGTAAAAATGACAAATTCTAAATTTAAAAGTTAGTTCTATGAAGTCACAGACATTGGAAGTAACTTCATACAACATTTGAATTTGGAGGTATTATTTCCTTTTCAGGGATGCTCTCATGCATTTATTGTTGGGGTGGTCACTTCAGTGTTTGAAAGTCTGCACATGAAACCAAACGGAGAATTCCAAAATATTAATTTTTATACTAAAGCCATTAAGGAGAACTTCAATTAAGTTAAATACTTTGGTATTTTTTCCTTGGTCTATTTAACTTTCCAATAAAGTTAAGAAATATCAGCCTAATGTATTTCAAATGCTAAAAATACCCTGACTATGGCAGAATACAGAGGTTTCATTCAGCACAGAAAATTTATTAAGTGAACCAGTTTTCTTGGCTAACAAACTAACCATTACTCATCTAATAATTTTTCTCAAAGTCAATTGCATGGTATTTCTGAACGATGTGTGCTCTGTGATTTTTTTCTACTGCCTTATATAAAAGGACAAAAAAAAAATTAAAAATGAGTCATAAGAATAATTAGATATTTTCTTCCAGAGTAATTTGGTTTACCTGCTGTAGTTTCATTGTAACCTTCTTCAGCAAAACAAAAATAAACCGAGTGAATACCAACCTATCTCACTCTCCATTATATGCTCATGACGGATTTGCTGAAATCCAGGGATGGGCCGTGTGGTCAGGTACCACACTGCATGGAGAACATCCGTGGCATGGATACGATTGTGATCTGAAAATCAGCAAGATACAATAAAAAAAAAAAGTCTGAAATGTCATCAAAAGGAATAATAAAAACAACAACAAAAAAGAAATGCACAAAATGTATTATAAGTGAGATTTTGATTAATTATAAAAGGAAAAATACTATCCAAAATGTTAGCAGTAGATATATCTATCAGTGAACATTTTTAAGACGGTAGTTAGATAAACATCAAACATTGTCTATGCACACTTCATCCTACCTGGGCCCCAGGAAGGGATTAAATGGCTTTTTAAATCAATGATGGTGAGAAACAAGCGTGGCCTGCAATCTGATGCCTACAAGCACCTGGCCTGGGCAAACATCTGTGGAGTGAGGAAGTGTGTGTTTTGTTTTGTTTTGCTTTGTTTTCCAATAAATTTGGCTGCCCTGCACAGCCAGGTGAATAACTACCACCAAAATTCTCTATTTTCTTCTCCTTTTATTAAGGACCTCACCCAAATTTCCGTTAAATCAGCAACTATTCAAATTCTCTAAGATTATCTTCCAACTCCAAATTAACAAATTCAGTTTTAGAGTCCACCCACTTTGCCCTGCAATTCATTAGACCCGTTCTAAGCCCTGTCAACAAAAACACACAAAGCTGCCTGCAAATACAAATGCACACCCCAAAGGAGAGACACTGATCTGAAAATTCCATGTATAACCAGGGAGCACTTACAGGGGATATCCCGGTAGCCATTTTCTAGTGCACGGAAGTAATTCATGAATTCTTGAGTGGGGATTTTGAAAATTTCAAACAGTCCAGTGTCTTGAAACAAGGTATAAGTGACCTAAACAAAGATTGAAATTAAAATTTAAGTCAGAAAGTTGATGCTTGTTCTGCTTTTTCAACTTTGAAAATACTCCTGTTTTTAAAATATTACTCGCCGACAGACATGGAAATCACTGAAATTCCACTAGAGATTATTGGAATGCTATTGTCATGGAGATATATTTAATACATTTTTAGCACAAAAATGTGGATTTTTATGATCCTCTCAATAAAGAATAATAAAAGCTTTTCTTTCATTACTGATAATTCCATGCACTACTGATTTTTAATAAAGTACTCCAAAATTTTTCATAAGACTAAACAAGTGATGCTTTATTCCATTAGTGACCTGAAAGGAAGAAATTTATATTCTGACTTATTATTCAAAACTTCGAATTATTTAATTATAACAGCAGAGTCATTAATAATAAAACAAAGAGAAACAAACACCAGCCCCCTAATACTGCGGCAAAGAGATCCTATTTTTTGTCTTATGATCTATCTTTAGAGTTTTTAACAAAAGGAGCTGGTAAATGAAGTATTTCAAAAAGGTAATCAGAACTTCCATATACATATATAAACCATATGTTAAGGTTTACATATAGAACTTAGTGTACTTCAAAGTCTAATCCCCTCCAAGGCTGCAAATATTAAAAAAAAAATTAAAACAAGTCACTGCTACCCATTTTTGTAACTTTATTTTCCTAGACAGGAAAAAAATTCCTAGGAGAGGAACAAGTTCTGAAGTGTGGGAGGTGCTCAGAGGAACAGGAGCTGCAAAATGAGGGGACATCACTCTGGGGTGGAAAACTAAGATACTGGAAATAAAACTGTTTAATGGTCAGATCAGAAGCTCCATGACTGCTAAATCCCCTCTAAAGAAGGAGACAGAAGCTTCCAGATGACCTTGATGAAAGGAAGAAGCTGGGGAAGAGCAAACAGAATCCTGATCTTGCACCTGCCAGCAGGTTTGGCTTCAGCAAACATGAACATGCACAGAAGAGCTTAATAAGAGAGTAATAAGTCAGAAAGAGATAAAAGGGATATGACATGCAGAAAGCAGTATGGAAAAAAAAATATTCCACTCTTTGTAGGATCAAAAGGCAAAAGACTGCCTAAAAGATCATTTCTCTTCCCCCACAAGTGTAGCACTGGCAGAAATATTTTACTGAAGTAAAAAAAAAAGCAATGGTTTCACAAACAGAGTAGTAGTTCTGAAAGCAGGAGATCATTTTGCCCAGGAAATAGCAGATTATGGCAAAACCTAGTCAGTGTGAATAACTTATTTACATTGGATATAAAATTCAGAAAAACTGGAGCACATTTTTTATGGTTTACCATGACATGGAGTACATAAGAAGTCATATTTCTGATTTTCAAGATAGCATTCACATTAATGTTGACTGCAAAACATCTTCATGGTTGCAATAAAGGACAGCCTTACATACCCTCCTTCATACAATAAAGGACAACAAACCTGGCTAAGGATCCTTCCAGACTGATCTCCCATTTCTTTCACAAGGTCAAAAACTTGGAAATTCCAATTGTTCATCTTCTCTATTAGTGAATCATGGTCTAATAACATTGTTTCTAATGTAGAACTCTGTTCCACCTGTATGAGATTAAGATACTTTATCATCTCTAAAATAACAATGGAAACTAATTTATCAGTTGTGTTGGCAAAAAAAAAGCCTTGAAAATGATAAATCCTTAGTGAATTTATTGAATGGTGCTGCAACTACTGCTATGAGAAAATTATAAATCAATATCACAAATAGCACACTTAAAGGCTTGAGTTTTCCTGCTTTGGGAAGCAGACTCCAGGGCTTTCTGAGATGGTGCTATATTTTTCTTCTTATTTATATTTAAACAAGATGAGTTAATTATACCAAGCAAAAAATAATAGGCTAATCAAAGATTTTCTGAGCCTTAAGAATAGGTTACTCAGACAAGCTTTAAAATCACCTGATGCATAAACCCAAAATGTTAATAGCACTGTATTGAACATCAATTTATAAGTCTCACTGCAACTGCTGCATCTTTCATAAACTTCCACAAGAAAATATTAGCCAATTGGGGTTTGAGCATACCCTCTCAACATTAAATCTACACAAATCAATATTGATCAGCAAAATCAACACAATCACAGCCTTTCCTGTCATTTGCTAGTGACATTTATGCAAGTTGAACAATTGTTAAATGAAAATTTGAATTCCAACCATGCACCATAAGCCTTTAGAAATTACAATTTTAGCAATGTACAGGCCTCTCCACAGCAAGTTAGGAATGATAAAGAAATACTGAATTGAGAAAAGTTGTTGCAAGTGTTGGGGTTTTTTTGCAATTACATGCTTACAAGCAGTTTATTTTGTGTTTGATCAATCATTTCCTTCCTTTCATCTTTCATCTTCTCCGTATGGTGGAAAGATTCTTTGGAGACATTAGCACTTGCAATTTCACCTTAAAGAAAATCCATACAGAAATACTATATCAATAATTGATTTGTAAATTACTGTTTAAAGAATTTTAACTGATCATACAGATTTGTCACAGAAATATAACTAATAGCTTGTTTCCAAATCATTTTATTGAAGAAATATGCAAAAAAAAGTTGCAAAGGACAAAATTTATTAGACAAAACCTATCTGAAGATTAAGAAAAGCTAAAAGCATAGATTTTATTCTATGGTTCAGTGATTAGTTTAGCTTATTTGGTAGAGCACTGGTTTGATACGTGGAATACAGAACGATAAAGGCATTAGTAGAAGCCTATTTTAAAATACTTTACTATGAAGCAGGCAATATTTTATTATTCTAAAACACAAAACAAAGTAAAATACATACATAGGTTAAAATATAGGGAAAAACTACGTAGGAATAGTAAAATTTTAATTTAATTGGCTCAAAAAAAAAAAACAAGCAGCAAGTTGATATCAAGTATTTGTCTGTTTTGAAATCCCACCTGATTTTCTGTCTCTGTATTCTGCAAAGTCTGGTTCTGGTATCGGAACAGGCTTGAGTATCTGACGTCCACAGCTTACAGAATACATGAAAAATATTTACAACATTCAGTAACTTTCTTCTTTTGCTACTGCTGTCTTCTACTGAAAAATATCTGCAGATTACTTTTTTTAAAAAGGCTTGTGAGGGTTCCTTCAACAACTGACCTGAGTATTTTCTCCTCAATTTGGCACATGCAGACTTAGTCTGTCCTTAAGTAATAATCATCCATCACCTCCCCCAGTCTTAGACCCCTGAATTATTAAAGTACAGCTCATAACTAAGAAAGTATTCAGAAACACAGAATCCAATTCCCAGTAAGAACCCCTCCTTTTCTAAAATTCCACAGAATATTGCTCCACAGAATATTTCAGCTGCTCAAAAGGATGGGCCATGTCAAAGCAGCAATACACATTAAGCATTCTTTATTCTCCCCTGGATAACACAGTTACAGATTATTATGAGATTTATGCACTTTTTCAGTTCTAGTAGGGGCACAGGTCTTGATTTTTTTTATTTTTGGTTTTCATTTTAATTGCATTCTTTTCAACCTATATGAAATGACTGAAATTATAACAGAGTTTACAGTACCTGCTACACATATAACCTACAGGTGTTTTGACTGGCTGCTGAAAATCTGGAGAGCTTGGTGTGTGTCCTGGAGGCTTATGTATGTTAATGCTTGGTTTTGTGAGGAAATCAGCAGTGTCAGGAAACTCTACAGGTGACCAGTTGCTGAAAGCCCCGCTGGAGACAGATCCATGGCTTGGAGAACCCACGGGACTCAGGCCAGGAGAAGCACCTTCCAAAACAAACATTACATGGGGTTCAGATGACAATAAAGTCATTGCTGTTTACAAAAGCTAGATTTAAACACCAAGGGACATGCTGATGTTATTTTAGTGCTATGTTGACATGAAAAAACCCCGTGATGTACCGAGCTGTTACTGTACAAATTGCATGATCCTACCTGCTCGTCGGGGACCCATGTGATGGGTCAAGGTCACAGAGGATGATCTTTGCTTTGGTATTGTCAGCAAGTTTGCACCAAAAGACCCATTTGAGTGAGATCCTTGGCTGAAAAGAAAACAGTAAGGATTTTTTTTTTCCTTTGTTTTACCCAGTTTGTTTTCCAATTTTATTAAATAAAATGCTTTTAAAATAGCTACACTGCCCTGTGACGGGTCCACCACCATTCAAAAAAGAGAGAATACTACACTCTCCCTCAAAATAGTCAAATTCAAACCCAGTTAAAAAATATATGCCAATTACGTGGACTAAAATCTTCTGTGTACTGATTGAAAGCAACAAAAAACTTAGCACAGTCCTAAAAAGATGCAGTAAATATACTCAGATGATGTTGGCTAGGTTTTGAAGCAGGCTGTTTCCTAACAGATCTGAGGATTGATTACTCTGGAAATACAATGAAAACCTTACATGGCCACATGAATTTTGCATATTCAATTAATTATTTTATGTATTATAAACTTAAAGCAAAAGCTGTTTTTGGCATCAAAGCATATTTTGCCTCAGCGGCAAAATCCTTCAACTCAATTGCTCAATCCTGCCATCTGCTGTTCCCGGGACGAAATTTCACTCCAGAAGTTAAAATCACATTTCCTTTAGTGAACAAAAATGTAATATGCAATAAAAAGCAACTGTATGTGTTTACTTCAAAGTGAAAAGAGTTTATGTGAAACCATTTCGCCTCAGGAGGGGGGAAAATAGTATTTACCAAAACAGATTTAATCTTTCTTAATCCAATCACAAAAAAAAATAAAAAAATGCAATGCAGAAATAATACTTGGTCTCCCATTGCTTGTTTAAATATATGAATATGAAAAATTAGATAAAGAATAAACATGGGTTTATTTCTGTGTATCTCCAGCTACTGGAAAGGGTCCAGTAGAGGCCATAAAGATGATGAAGGGTCTGGAGCATCTCCCATATAAGGAGACAGTGCAGGAGCTGGACCTGGTTAGTTGAGAGAAGGCTGAGAGGGGATCTCATCAATGTTTATAAATATCTCAAAGGAGGGCTAAGAGGATGGTGCCAGACTCTTTCAGTGGTGCCCAGAAAGAGGAGAAGGAGCAATGGCCATAAACTGAAACAAAAGAAGCTTCACCTCAACATCAGGAAGAACTTCACGTTTTGAGCTCATGTCTGAATGAGAAACCAAATCCAAAATCTGCATACAAATAGAACTGAGGTTCCCAAGAGCTGCTTTTGAATAGTAAGGAAAGTGAGGAAACCCTCTGTAAATGTACACTGAGGATGCAGCAGGAGGGCTGAGCCTCAAATTAAAATCCCACAGTTGCTAAGGTTAATTTCTCTGTTCCCTGCTTATTTCCAGTGGATACAACTGGGGAGATTCATCTGGACACTGGGCACCAAGTCAGCAGGAAAATATAATCTTTGCATGACTGCTACTGCTCGTGTTAAAATTGTCAATTATACTTCACACACAAACCACAATTAAGTTTTACAATGTAAAAACTTAAAGATCATATTTTATTCAAGGGGGGAAAGCCACCGAAAGGGCCAAAATATTTAAGTGGTTCACTTTAATATTAAATAGAATACTGGTAAGTAAATTCTTGCACGTGTATCAATAAATTTTCATTCACTACTACTAATTACCAGTTATCAGCATAACTCACATTTTCTTTTTAAAAATGCATCTCTTATACTTTCCTTATGAGCTATGTAGAACCATTAAGAAAGAAAAACAAACAAAACACCAAACCGAACAAAAACCCAAACAAAACCAACAAAACAAGAAAAGCAAAGCCACACACATTTTTACAGATTTCAGAAGCAAAGGCATACTCATTTATACATTTAAATAAAATTAAATGTGTGGATTTTCACTGATGTACAACATTACACAAAAAGGAAAAAAACCATTCATTTTAATCTTAATTCAGAATGTTATCTTAATTCCGGAAATAAAAGCTCTATTTGCACACTGTATTTACTAACAAGTAGAGAAGAGATTTCTAACTTGATAACTGGAGGAACAATAAACATTATAATACACATAACAGTGGCTACCAACAACAAGAAAATTCTCACCTTTTTAATTATGTGTGGGTATATGGAAGTTGGTAAGTGATATGTAGATTAAATAAAAAGAAGGAGGAAGTCAGTACAAGTTTAGAGACTGAACTAGTTTGTTTTGCAGTCATGTATGTTGGACTTTTTTTTCATTTCCTATTCTAGCTTCTATCAAGGCCTACTTATTATGACAGAGCACACTATTTAACCTCAGAATGGCCCGATTCCTACGTTACAAAGCATAGTACATAATTAACTTTTCCAGTTTATGCTGGCAGAACTTGTACACTTAATTCTCAAGACTTTACATCAAATACTTCTGCTGCCAACTTCCAGCATTATTATTGTTCAGTGCTTACCTTGGTGTGGTATATTCCTGATGGGATCTCTTGCTAATGTTACTCCGTTCCCACCTAGATGATGTTGACTCTATAGGTGACAAGCCAGAAACTCCTGAGGATCGTCTCAGCTGTGGGGTTGGCAGGCTGCTCCTGCTACTTAATCCCTGTCGAGTAATTTGAGCATGGTTAAAATCCACGGAAGTAAATGCAGATGTTAAAATTTTATTTATGGTTTGTAAAGGTTATTTATTGCTAATTTTTACAGTGAAACAGCTGATGTGGTACCTTACCACAGGTGTGGTATCTTACTCCACGTGGGGATCTCCGAGGGCAACAAGGCCAGGAGACAGAGATGTGCATACCCAGGGGTTTGACTAGACAACTTTTATTTGCCTACTGTGAAATCTGTTAAAATCATGACTGTTAGTAACAGCAGAAATCCAACCATCTGGCAGGCATTCTACTGTCATACACTAGGAAATCTGAGGACAGTTCTAGGGACAGTCCTGATGGAAGTAGAAAGTGTTTCTGTTGCAGAGTAGCCTTGCAATTTTTTTGTCTCTCTCTTTTTTTTTTTTTTTTTTTTTTTTTTTTTTTTTTTTTTTTTTTTTTTTTTTTTAACTGGGTAGTTCACACTTCCAAGAAACTCAAGGGGAAGGGTTAGCAGTAGATAACCAGTTATGACTAGCCCAAGGACTGAAGCCCAGTTTCAATTACATTCTTTTCCTTGTTTTTGATTCCTTTTCTATTGAGAACAGGCAGTTCACCACTGAATCATAAAACAGTCTGTGTTGGAAGGGACCTTAAAGATCCTCAAGTTCCAATCCACCCTGCTGTGGAAGGGACACCTTTCCCTAGATCAGATTGCTCACAGCCCCATCCAACCTGGCCTAACACCCAATCTAAACCTGCCCTCTTCCACTCTGAAGCCATTCCCCCCTGTCCTGTCACTACATGCTTGTGTAAAGAATCCCTCTACACCCTTCCTACAGGCTCCTTTCAGCTACTGGAAGACCACAATCAGGTCACCCCAAAACCTTCTCTTCTCCAGGCTGAACAATCACAAGTCTCTCAACTATTGCTTGTAGGAGAGATGCTTCAACCCTCTAATCAACTTGATGACCCCCTAATCAACCTACAAATTATACCTGAACACACTTTGGAAGCCAGTCAGGGAAGAGAAATAAAGATGTACATAATCCACAGCAAAAAAAAATATGGAGGAGACCTTTTATATTCCAAGTCAGAAAAATAGAGAATGGGAACCTTTCAAGATTGGCCATTTTGAAGAAATCCTTTCATAATATTTTGTTTGCTGTGTTATAACCTGGAAATTTTGCTCACTTATCTGGTTTTTAAAAGCAAAAGAACTCTTTCTCTTGCAGTAGCATACATAGGGGGAAATATTTGGGCTTATTCTTAAACATATACCAGAGCCAAACAATTACTGAATGTTTGAGGAAAAAGTTACTTTTTGGAAGGAGAAAAACTATAATATTTCAATCTCACATACTCTTTATAAATGGTCTCCAGCAATGAATATTTTTCATTTCACACTATTTTAACTAGCTATTAAGAAATTTTAAAAATCAAAAGGTATGCAAATCCACAGAGGAAAACATGCTGAATGACTGTGATCCCTGCCCAGCTGATTCATGCAGGTATCTGTGTGACATTACAAGGAATTTCATACTGCAGTGGCTCTGCAGGATCTTCCACAAAGTAACCTGTAGACACTGAGTTTTTCCCCAAAAAATATGGTTCCCAACAGACATTTCACAGGCTGAATCAGGCTCCAAAATACTAAGCCAACAAGATGATCAGTTTAGGCCAGGTTGTTCACTTCCTGGAAATGTAAACAACTACAGGACGTGTCCCAGAGCAGCCTCCACAATAAACAGCCTCAAGCTGTCAATAATGGGCTGAAATTATTAGCTCTGGTGCTCTGCAACTGAGTTTCTATATAGTAATTTTTTTTTTTCACCTCATTCCTTAGCATTTCATATAGTACCTACACTCTTGCTTTTACTTCTTAACCCCCAGGAATGGAGAAGTAACAGTAGATTTTACACTGGTGTCATAAAGTGATTTGCTGAAGAAAAAGAAGGGATATTTTTCCTTTTACACAGCTGATTTGCTTCTGTGTGATGGCTGGTTTGCCGTCCACAAGAGTAAATTTCTTGGGAAAAGAAGGTCAATGAAAAAGCCACACTGACAGTAATGGTTAGATAAAGAATGTGGAAGAACCAAGATCAGCCCTGTTTGTCCCATATCATGAGGCTAAAACAAGTTTATATTTGCTGCTATTTTGAGGAATGATGTGGTCAGGGTGCAAACCAGTGCTCGTACCTGTCTATCCATTAACCACTTGAATTTGCATTTTAGTATCTATCTCCATTTCATTCAATGAGTTTTCACAGCTGCTCCCTTTTGAACCTTAAACATTGTCCACAGGTACTCAGTAGAGAACCTGCTATGCATACAGGAGCAGTCTTTCTAGATGAATTTTCCTTTTTTTTAATTGCAACACACAGAAGAATGAAAATGAAAGCCACTTGACCTTGAGCAGCTTCCGGTCTTTTTCAGCAGGATCCTCTATTTCAGGGCAGGGGAAGAACCCAGGAAAGGGTGTGAATGGGCTGGCCTTTGGCCTGCAGGCTCCTGAGAAAGCACCAATGAGGCTGTTAATGCTTCGAAGGGAGGAGATGAGGTGTGGTGGGAGACACGGGTCACTCAGGAGCTCCGTCAGCATGTTCCGAGCCTCGTTCAGCACTGAGACATCCACTCCGCTCGCACTGCCAGCGCTCTGGAACAGATGGAAATGTGCTGCAAACTATCAACATGTCAAAACACACCGTGGCACTCTTTGTTTTAAACAAGTATCTTCTGCATTGCAAAGGTCGCAAAAATAATTTTTTAAAAATCAATACAATTTAATTTCTTTTAAAGAAAATATATAGAGACATTCAGACGGCAGTGTCTGCAGGTTTTTTCACACAATAAAAAGTAATTCACAATTCAACGTTAGCTTTCAGCTTATTTTTCTCTATTTGAAATCTGTTGGCAATTTTTTTTATCTCTGTTTTCATTACTTTGTCTCAGCATTAAGCTTAGTCTTCTTTCTCTTCCAACAATATCAACAAATTTTGGCAAACTGTTAGAGCCCCTTAGAGAGCTACAATTTCCACAACCTTATAATTTTTATTAACCCTGATTCTACTGAAAGAAATTATAAAAAATTTGTCCAAACAAAAATGATTCGTTTTTTATTTTGCATAATTCTCTGAACAGGAAACACAAGAGCTTAGTACAATATAAGACACAGAGGGAAAAATTAGGCAAATATAGCATCCACAGAAGAACTGAAATTTGACAATGAAATTCATAATATACTGACCTGATAATAGGGCTTGTAGCATTGCTTCAAATCCCAATCCCAAAGTATCATCTGTTAAAAAAAAAAAAAAAAAAAAGAAGAAGAAAAGATTAGTAGGTGATATGCTAACGTTGAAAAACAGCAATGGACTTAATATTGATTATGTGATGCAATGAGAAATGTTTCTCCCTTCATTTTTTCATATGTAATTTGGGCCATAGTCTCAGTTAATGCTACCCAGAAAGAGCCCTAGAAAAGAGTTTAAAGAAATTGCATGCAACAGAGATATCGTGATGACAGAGTAATATGGCATTATTTTTAGGTTGCTTATAAATCATTCAACATGCACATTAAATTTGGTGGTGATGGTGCTTTCCTGCTCCTATTCACCTCAACCTACAAAAGCAAATTTAGCCTAAAACCACAAAAATATTTTTTCTTCCCAGAATCATTCAAACAGAAGCATTTTTTGTAAATACAGTGAAGAAAGCATTACATTAAATCATGTACTTTAAAGGGGGGCAAAGATCTCTCCAAAGAGAGGTTAAAAATTGGTACTTTAAAAAACATTTTCTTGCAGGGGTTTTGTTAGGCCTTGCTGGAACATGGCTACAAAGCCCCATGTTCTGAATAACCTCACTAAACCCACCAAACCCACAAAAGAACGTCAGCAACACAATCTGAAGATGCTATCAGCTTCAAGTACGTCAACAGCACTCACTTAATTTGTCTTCTATACTGACAAAAAATGAAAACAACATACAAGAAATGAAATTCAGATGTCTGTTCTGTTTCAAAAGCTTTCAGTCTTCATGACTTCTTGACAGATGCTAATTATTCCCTGATAAATTAATCCATTTGCAAAATGTGTATTCACAAATTAAACATAGCTTTTCACTCTTTTTCATAGCTACAGAGCACAAATAACATGCCAATACCCCACTTGGTAATTCATGTTTTGCAATCCTGGAAGCTCTTCTGCTTATTTTTATAGGTGAGAACTAGGCATGTTTTTGTTCCTCTGGGACTAACAGCACTTCCATGGAGAAAACACAATGTTCCACTCTGGTGCTTGTCCAGAGGAAGGTGCAGAAAGTGTGGAAAAAGAAACACAGGTGGGGACATGTCAGCAGAGCCCAGGCAAGGGAGGCATTTAAAGGCTCTTTTTCTCTTCAGTGATCTTCACAGAGATGCCACTAAACCGTGTTTAAAGTTAATAGTTATGACATCCACTTGCTGGGAAAACTGAAGAGATCTACCATGAAGCATGTGCTTGAACTGGGACTAAGTTGTGCTCTATCAGAAAATCTGCTTCTAGGTACTGGGTAATACTGGGTAAAGCAAGCAGATCAAAATCAAGAATTAAGAATTTAGGTATTTGAGAGTTTGGGGGATTTTTTACATGAATAATCTAGCTACCATAATTTTTTTGTTTGTTTTCGGTTTTGGTGGTTGTTTTGTTTAGCTTTAAGCTGTCACTGACAAACAGTAAGAAAATGACCAACATCCTCTGGTCACATCCATTTTGCCATGATGCATTTGGTTTTAGCACCATGTCAGATGGGGTTGGTTTTTTTCGTTTGTTTGAGTGGTTTTATTAAATTTTCTCTATTGTGAATGAAGCTCCTCTTTCTAGACCGACGTTTCTTTACGGTATTGACCATCAGAAGATCTTTTGGTTTCATTCTGTCCTTGCACACAGAGACTGCATTAATCTGCTTCATTAACTTTTGCCTCAATCAGCAGCAGAGATCAGCTGTCCACATGGGTTTTGTTAGTTGTATTAGTAACCTTTGATACTAATGGGCCACTGGGTTGCGTCAGCTCACTCGTAATCTTGCAGCCTCCACTAGGGCACACAAAAGAGGTTTCCCTCTTAGAGTATTTTATTTTTTCTTTTAAATATGTGGTATGTTAGCTAATTTTATTAATTTGTTACAAATGAGTTAATAATAAGAAGAAAATCCCACAACTAACAAAAAACCAAACCGATAAACGTCTTGCTTACTCCAGAAAATTTCTGAACCAAACCATTTACTGCAACTCCTTTATTCATCCTTTAAGCCACATGTACATGCACACATGCTCACGTCAGCTATAAACTTGGGGGTCAATCTTTGTCACTAAAAAGGTTCAAAGCCTTCCTTTCAGTTTTAGCCCTGCTACAGTGAATAAATAGGTTCTTGTGACCCATGCTTCCCCAGTAAACACAAGGCAGAAAAATCTTCCAATCTACTTCCAATGCAAATAATTGTTTGATATTTTAAATGGTGGGGCATCATTTTATGCAGAGTTTTATTTAAATGAAAAATTTCACAGCTTGGATTAATCTTGAAAATTTTCTGTTGTCATTTAAACCAGAAGATTTAAGCTTCTCCACTGATACCAATTTTACAGCAAAGAAACTGGAACAGTTTTGAAATTAATAGAACTTCAGTTTACATGTACTTTGCTATCAGATTTTTCTTTAATTCATGATATATCACCATTAATTAGAAACCATATCTCCTGAGAGAAGACAAGGCATATATATTAACTCAGCTAGCAAGCTACCACAGTCTGTCACATTTTCGGGAGTCATTCCACCTGCCACACATGGAAGTAATTAACATGAACTGATGAGAACTTTAGGTACAAAGTAGCAATCCCTGCTGCTAAGCACGACTGGGAAAAAAAAATGCAGATTTCTAAAAAAAGAATATTTTCCATTTCTAAACAATAAATCTGCCTTGGTACATCTCTACGCTAATCAAATCCTCGCAGGTTAGTACTGAGAAGGGGGGTTACCTTTCCTTAGGTGCAGAGAAGACACCACAAGATGGCACTCAAAATCCAGAAAGCCTCCCCCACAAAAACAATTTCGGGAGAAAGCGGAAAGCAGCAGGATATTTCTTAACACACCTTCTGCAGAATTGGCAGGGTTTGAAAGACAAGGAGGGTGACAATTTTAAAAGTTAACAGCTGATAAATTCTACTTCTCCGTTTAGGGGAGAATTTTCTCCTTAGCACTAAGAAAATTTTACTCTTTCTCTCACTACCTACCAGACTTAGTTTAAGGAGCCTAACTCCATGCCTCCATGCAAGTTACATCTGGAATGCTAAACAAGCAGTATTTCTGGCATTACTTTTTGTTGAGAGATTAGCAGTAGAAGTTTAATTTCATTACTGTACATCAACAAAAGTTACAAAGTATTTCCAGAGTCACACTAATTTTACAGCAGGAGTGAAAAGACACCGTTTATTTTGACCTACTGTGAAGAGACCCAGAGACCTTAAAATAGGTCTTAGGCAGAGCCTCAGCAATTTCTGATTTTGCAACCATGAGACTTGTTGCAGAAAGATCTGTACTCTGTAATACTGAGATTTTGTAATCCATTGCACATAACGTTCTTCCCTCACCTCCTCCATCAAGAAACACCTTATCTAGGATGGACTTGAGTCATAAAAGTTCCAAGCTGCAACTCAGACCTCTGCTTAGTAACTCACACACTTTGGCCTCGAGCGTCCCTCGTCAGTGGCAACATCACAGCAACCGCATGTTTCAGAGCTCCTCTGAAAATCAAGCTTCAGTGGGCTCTCAAATTGCAGATGAACTTCTGAAAGGGGGCAAATCTATAGCCATTCCCACCAGAAATGTCTACAGGAAATTACCAGTCAGTCTGGAGGAGAAGTTCTCATATCAGCCTGACTTCAACCCCGGAATCTTCCCAGCTTATCCAGAGAGCCATGAACACTCTTTCCTGGTTTTATATAATTGCCTGTCAAGCTGATCAGGGGTTTGAAGGACAGCTTCAACAGAAAATAGCTTCAAAAAGGAAAAAAACTAACCAAAACAAAACCCCACACATACACCACGCCTTGTTCTGTAACAGGCAGGTCTGTATTACTTTTAACTATAATAATTTAATCTATTTAGCCTTTGAAATAAATTTCAACATGGTTAAAAGAAGACAAATCAGCTTAAAGAAGCCCTTTAAGTACAAGTGACTTTTCCCAATTTGGCCATCATCAGCCAGCGTAGGTCAAATTGAAACTTGCCACTCAAAACAAGCTAAGAGTCTCAAGAGAAGGAATTTGAATCACTAAAAATAAGGTTTTTTTAAAGGCTAAAAAGGTTGTTAAAGCTCAACAAGTTCTCCCCAAAGTTGCTGTTCTGAACAATGAACACTGTATTCAGTAGCATGGGTGTTCAGTCAGATCTCAGGAGATTTTATATACCTGTCACTTCACGGATACACACAGAAAAATTGACAGCAGGCATCAGGCCTATGTTTTCTCAAACAATAAAAACAACATTGCCATGTACTTCAGAGGAGTTCCCATGCTATTTGAACGCAAGAATAGCAACCTAACCATCACCAAAGCTTCAGGAGGGCACTATGGCAGAACAGAAAAGAGGTAGAAACATCAGAAGCATGTTAAAAAAATAACAAGGTAACAGTAACAGAGGCCTTCCCTAAAGCAGCTTCTAGCTCCAACAGCAGCAGCAGCAAGGCAACGCTGCTTGTCACAAAATAATAGGCAGTAAGTGCTCCTCTGAGAAGTTTATAGTCTAAGTAAACTAAGAACAGATGAGAAATGAGCAAAGACAACCAAGGCAAAGCAGCAGGGCTTCAGGGGGGTTGGTTTTGTTTTGTTTTTAATTCCTGTTTCATAGAAAAGGTTATCTTTCCTATCGCGGTGCACCCAGCGGTTCCAGGGCCTGGAATAGATGCGTCCTTCAGAGGGGTTGATGCCATGGAGGGGCGTCAGCTGAAGCTTTTTAGATCTTCTTTATACAAATACCACAACTCCATTTGTCTAAAGACCTCTTTGAGGAGTATTTTCAACTTCCAAAGGCTTGAGCATGATAAAAGATTATGGATTTTACTTTTGTCAGGCTGAAAATTACTATCATTACCACTGAAATTACTATAAAAGTACACTAAGCATTTTTAAACCTTTTTTAAATTTTAATCTTAAAATCAAAATATATTTGACTAGGTAACTGTGCAATGATGTTTTCTTAATAATTTAACTTATAAAATACAAAACCATATCAGTTTAATTACTCCAGAATTATTTGTTTGGTGAAAAGTTAAAGAATAATACTAATGCTTATGCATTAGTTGAATATAACCAATTAATAATGTTTCAGCATTCCCCAAGCTGAAACATTCACACTGTCTAAGGCCACACACAATGTTAAAATTTCTATCATTGCTATATGATTGCCTAAACCTAAAATAGGATTCCATTTCACCGGTGATACTTTTTCAGAGATTCAAAGTGTGCTTTAATGCTTGTAAAGAAAAGAAAACCTGTCCTATTTGAGAACATCAATTCCATTCCATGCTCCAAAATTTTAATGGAGAAAAATGAGGACAAAATTGAGCTTCTACTTCTGACTGAGTCTTTCATTGATCAAATATAAAGGATTCCTAGTTGCCAGTAGCATCTGTTTGACACCATTAGGCATTAGCTCCGTAAATAAGTATTTCCATAGCAACCAAGCATAGAATTAACTAAACAATGAAACCAACACCACAGCAACTTGATTCAGAAATCAACTCTGCGAAAAATCACCTCATTCAAAAGCCAAACTCTGCAACTAGATGAGAAATAAACTTATTGTGAAATATGAAAAAGGTTGCGTTACATACCCATTTCTTTTCATGACTGCCTTTCAAAGAAGATTGATCCATTGCTTTTATTTCCAGATCAGTCTTTTGTAGCAGCTTAAAATCAATTACCCTTTTTTATCCATGTAATTTAATAACACACACACACACCAAAAAAAAAAAAAAAAAAAAAAAGAAATCCAGAGCAGGATATAACCTTGAAGTCTTAGGGGTCTTATTTGTTATTAGAGGCCTTTTCCCTCTCTGTAGAAAAGGTACATGTTGAAAAACAGTATGTTATTAAGTAGTTAAGTTGTATTCAGTATGAACTAAAGGTGATGCAATGAAAGAACAACTCTCAAAGTAGAGGCAGCATTATTTAGATAACAACGTTCTGTTGTGAAATCTTGCAGGCCAAAACAGCAGCCACTTGAGCAGATTGCTGTGATCAAGACAAAATACAGCCCTCAGTACCATACCGTGGGCATTTAGAATCATGACGGTATTTCTCCACTCCCTAAACCTTCCCATGAAAATAAATGGAAGAGGGGAAAAAAACTAGGGTATTTTTGGAACCCTAATACTTATCACTTCCTGACTCTATACACAATTTATTTATCCAAGGTTGTAAAATGGCCAATGGGTTGTGAAGCCTGCAGATAGCCACAATCTTTGAACAGAAGCTGTGTGTACTTTCATGGTTCTGAGGTTTGGACACACATCCTGACGGAAACAGTCACATCCCCTACCCAACGACTCCGTTGTTGACTCTGCTGCACTCTTTTATGAAAGACATTACTTTTGCCTTTTTAAGAGCCCTGAAATCTTCCTTCAATGAAAAGAAATTAGGCTCTTCCTAATTGCTTTAATTAACAGTCTTCTGTCGCTAAATAGTACCTGCAGTATATTTGGCTGGACACGTAAGAACAACACTGGATCATGCAGGTGTCTCACCACCATAACGTTTCCAGCAGACTCCACAGTATCCTGATCTTCCCTGCAAATACAAATCTTTGACAAGAGCTGCACCTAAGTAAACTTCAGTAAGTCACTTTAGAGTTTTCACAAGCTTAGTTACTATTTTGAGTAACTTTGCCCTCAGCACAGATACGAAAACAGAGCAAAAATGCTCCAGCGTATGCTAAAGTTTCAAAGAAGCCTTCAGCAAGCTTATTCTTACAGCTAATACTGCTCCCTCCAAGCAGAAAAATATTTTTTTATTTGGCTGGGGTTTTGTTTCTTTTTTTACATGTTTGTTTCATTTGGTTGTTTTTAAAAAGACATGCTACTTCTGCTTTTGTACCCAGGAGTATCAGCAGGATAGCATCTACTTTGTCTGCTGTAGAAAGTTCTCAGTTCTTATTGCCTGTTTTATTTGAACTGATCCTCTTTTTTGTATTTACTTTTTAAGATCTTTAAATGTCTCAAAAAGGTTCTAAAAGGTAGAAAGTGGAGGGGTTTTTTTCTTATTATGTAGGTAATGAAAAAAAACTGTCTAAAACCACACTTAGGTCATTTCCTGTTCCTTCTAGGTTTTGTCAGACTTGCACGTCAGAGTAAAGGCCAACCAGTAATTTATGGCAACTGGGGGAGGGAGGGCAGAGAGGGAAAAAAAGCCTGCTATGTGCAGATCCTTTAATTGCCCATTATAAGCATTTTCCTTTGGAGCATGTGGTTCTAATCACCATCAAAGGAAAGCAATAGTGCTAGGTGGATTACTGCTCTGCTCCGGTGCAGTTGCTTTGGTGTGTTGGCATTCTGCACCACTTTTACTGTCATCCAAAACCCAAACCCGTTTGTTTGGGTTTTTTTTTAAGTGGTGTTTATTATGCAGAATGCAAGATCTAGAAATTGCTCCCCAAACATCCTTTTCCCATTTACCTATTGGCATTATTTTACTATTATACACAGTAAAAGCCTTTACTGCTGTGTTGACACACTGTTAATGCATCATGTTGGAACAGACAGAGGGAACAACCTTATATTTTATCTTTCTTCAGTAGAAGGATGGGCAAAAATGCTGAAATATTTCACTGTATGCTAATGTATTCTTAATGCAGTAACTAAAAACACAGAAATGAACCAATTTCTCCTCCTTATGACTAACATTTTTCAATCAATTGGTGTCTTTCCACCTATTACTCTGAAATACAGGTATGAATCTTGGAATTTCTTTTTCTTTTCAGAAAAGAGAAACTATTCCATATGAATACAAGTGGGGTTTTTTTCAGAACTGAGCTGAAAAAGGGGGATACTGAATTTTTCACCCAGAGTTTTCTCACAAAGTTTCTCCGTAAAATCTCATACATATGTATAAAAACCCCTTATATTTCCTCTTTTCCCTACTCCCTCTCTAGAACAAGAAGCATAAAATTAAACTGTACAACTTTTAGTCAAAAATTACCATGAATCTGAAAATGGTTAGTATCAAATTAATTAGATCAAATGATCATCTGGTCCAGTATCTTGTCATTAGCAATGGCAGCCACCTCAAGATAAGGATATTCCCAAGTAAACAGCAACACAGCCCAAGAAGCCATATGCTACAACATGTATATTACAGAAGCCAGTGGATTTTTCACCTTTGTCTTTCTCAGACCTAACATAACATTCTGAGAGATCCAACATAACACACAAAGGCATTTCACAAGTTAAATGCAGATTTTGCAAAGTTCCCTTTCATTCTGGATCTGTTGCACAGTGAGGAAGCAAACAACCAGCAGCACTTTCATGCAGTTCTCCACAGAACAATTTGTTTTTGCAAAAGCTTTGAGTTTTCTCCAGCTGACTTCAGGCACAAGACAATTTCTTTCAGACTATGAGGCTGCATTTTCATATCCCTCAGGCTACTTCAGAGACACAGCACCTTCAGCATAACAAACCCTCTAAATCACTGAATACCCACACTTTTCATTTGATTGTGTTAATTGCCATCTTAGGGGGTTTTATTTACAAAATTGCCACAGGATACAGGCTTTACACAAATAAGTGACTTGAGGTTGACCCAAAAAGAAATATTACAGGGACTGGAGCTGAAAGAAAATGGTCAAGAAGCCAAAGAAGATATTATGTCATAAAGGAAAGCAAATATTGCTGCAGTGCTTTGGTTGGAAGTTATACACTGGGGCTGAACTGACTCCATTCTCAGTTGTTCAAGTTAAAGACTTAAAAGCAATAATTTAAAACCAGATGAGAATATAATTATGAGACCGATTGCAAGAGCAAATACATTAATGAAAGTTAAATCAGTATTAAGAAAAATTATCTTAATGGACAAGTTTCTGGTTGAAGTGCCAGGAAATACAAGATAATATCTCTTAGGGGGAGAAAAATATTGAAACTCTGAAGAATGTAATACAGATTGCTCTCAGAAAGAGAGGGGAATGCAAATTGCTGCATTCTACAGAAAGTGCCAATTTACTTCTCTCTAATGTATTCATGGTAAGTAGTACTTTAGTTGGCAGCTTTGTAAGCAGCTGAGAAAAGAATCAAATGACAGCAGATTTGAAAGAAAGCAGATTTTTTTTCCCCACACAGTAACACTGTGATGCTTTTCTAAATGAAAAATAAACAATAATGATGCCTTCCCACTTGCAGTAGCATTAGGTGATGACTAACTTAAACAAAATGACTTGGGAAGATTCACTTTGTGCCCAAAACGCAAATCTTGCACAGATATTTGTTTATCTTGCATGTGCAAAGTGAACAAAGGAATTGCCACCAGCGGTATGGGAGGGTCACAAACATCTTTGCACCTTGCCTCATGTTTGTCAAAGAAAATATGCAGGCAGACTATAAATGGTAGTGGCTACGATCTATAATCTGGTGAAAGAGTTCTCTGTGAAAAGACTGAGGGATGAATGGGCTCAGATTTCAGCTAAAGAGAGAAAAAATCCCAACCAGCCTCAAACTCCAGAAGTCATTGTGAAATACTGTGGTAATAAGGTTTAGTAGCACATCCTTCTTAATGAGATCCCCTTTACGTAGGTGAAAATGAATTCCACATTCTGCTAATGTGGGAACTAAAGGTGCACTTCCAGGAAAGAAAAATCATCTCTCTCCCCCAATCAACATTTCCTAAATGTTCGTTTCTTCACTGGCATTTTATATATTATGTTCCATTCTGCTGTTTCAGCTATCACAGGACTCTCACACACTTGAAGACATAACAGTGCAACCTACTGTACACAAAGGTAGTGGAAAACTGCATCCAAAAGCCTATTTCCATTCTATTGTTTTGATTTACTCTCTAAGCTACTTTGCTACCCTATTTGTAGAGCACAAGTTACAGTTACCTACAGCATTCTTATTGCCAAGGTTTCTAAATACCAATCAAATCCTAGCACAAAAAAACTGTGTAAAAAAGTGATGCTGACTTCTTCCCTAGTTTTGTTTCTATAAGTTTTTCCACAATTTTGATGAGTGAAATCCTAATCCAACCTACCCTCCATTAAATAATTTTTTTAAATAATCAAACTTTTGTTTCTATAACATCTTACTTATGATTTTGATGAGTAAAATCATTACCCAAACCTCCCACTCCCCTCCAAAAGAATAAACATCTTATAAATACCCAGATTCCACTTTTTTTCTTTCATTTTGGTAGCATGACTCAGATGGGGAAACTAATATGAAAGAAAGAGGTCAAGATGGGTCAAGTGTCTTCCAGTGACTGTAAGATAATAAGGATAGCTTGCCAGTTTTTTCTATACAAGCAGAAAAGCATTGGAATCTTCTTTTAAACTGCAAGACATTTTTAGCAAAATCATCACAATAGTGAAAGTTACATAAACGTCTTCAGAGAACAACATTGGCAGTGAGAATATCATTTGCCATTTGGGACAAGTATTACTTACAATAAAGTTGCAGTGCAGCATGCCCAATAAATCCATCAAATTTTATAAATGCATGCAAAGGAACTTTCCTTGGGGAACAACACTAATTTTTTTCATTTCTCAGCCTTTTTTTTTAACAGTGTCTAATGTGTTTGTTATGGAATCTCTTTCAGATTGTGTTTTCAAAATAGTTACTAATAAGATGAACCTAAAAAAAAATAAAGCCTACACTCATCTGTGACTAATTCTATGTTCTTATCAACAAATTCATCCCTCGACTAGCATCTCATAGAACTTGCATATGTTTTGACTTATTTTCTCTAAAGCAGAAAAAGGGAAAATACCAAGCATTTTAACCATAGAAAAACAATGGGATGCCAAGGCTCCCAGCAATATCTGACTAGAAAAAATACTGTCCCAGCAAGACAAGCAGGAAAGCTTTAACAAAACTTATCAGACCATCCTAGTCTGCCATTCCATTAAAAAAAAAAAAAATCCCTAAAACCTCATAATCTTTATTAAAAAGGCCAGTATTTATATAGCTTGGGGGTTTTTAACTGAAAGCTATGCACCTCATGCTTTGAAAACGAATGTTTTTTTCCATTTCAGGAATTATAATTTTACTCTCAAATTAATACATTTAAAAAATATCTTCTACACCATTTCATTACTAAATATAAACTGATATGAAGCAATTAGAATTTTTTCTCTATTTGAATGTTTTTTAACCTATCAGTTAAACTATGATTTCCAAAATATATAAATATTAATCAAATACTCTTGCAAAGCACACACAAACTAAAGTAGGAGAATGTCTGAACAAAACAAATAATCAGGTATTTAGTCATTCATGTAAGATAAGATTTTATTCTAGGAACCTTCAAAAGAATAAAATCTGTACCTTGTGTAAAAACCAATCACAAACTATGTCTTGTACCACAGGACCAGAAAATGGCAGCTACACCATCAGCTTTTAAAAGCATCCAGAAAAATGTGAGGAAAACCTCAGAAAAACTGGACAGCAATTGTGGGGATGAGATAGGGGCAGAACCCTACAAAATTAATTTATAGCTACAAAATGTAAATGTAATATTGACAAAAAGCAGTAGGGTTTTCTACACTAATACCTTGCAGAAGAAATCTACCGGACTTTTTGAAACAGACTGCACACACCAGTAAAAGTGGACAGCTAGTCAGTGTGCTCTGGTTTAAAAACAAACACAACACAATCAACAACTCTGACATGGTCTCCCCTTAATGATGCTGAAGAAATCACATTTATATGGGAAAAAAAGGAATGGCTCTCCTCAGGATTAGCCATTTGTTGAAACATAAAAATAAAGAATGAGAGTAGAATGTCCACAAAAAAGTTTTTAAAAATGCCAATAGGGACTTCCTCAAAGATTCAAGCTGGATCTATCCTAATCAGCCCATTCAAAATGACTTGAAAGAGCAATAGATGTCTGAAGTGTCAACATGCACTGAACAACAAAATTCCTAAGGATATTCAGAAATAGAGTTGATTGTGAAAAAAAACAGCAACAGGCCTTACTATAGTGATTAAGCAGGAATAAAAAATTGCTGAAATTCTGCACTAATGAGTAAATGCTGAGAACAAAAATTAATTTTGAACTATTTACATAGGAAGCTGGGCTTATATTACAGCAATAACAACCAGAAAAGAGATCCTGGAGTCAATTGCTTCAGCAATTCTCAAAGATGCTAAATGAAATATTAGAAAAGGAACAACAAACAGTACAGACAAACCAGTGTCACTGCATAGATCTGAGCAACACCCACAGTCCGAGCTGCAGAGAGACAGAAGTATTGAAGAAATAAAAAAGGACAGGCTAATGAGAGAAATCAAAGGCATGGAGCAGTTTCTGCTGTGAGGAGCTGCACAGACTGTGAGACTGGGATCCCTCAAGCGTGAGGAAAACAGGGATTATTACAATGCTCTGTAGTTACCAGTGTCATGGAATGGTTGGTCTGTGCTGTTCACAAGCACTAGAATGGGGGCCATGGCAATTAGACCAGCTGGCAGCAGGCTTAAAACAAGCCTAAGGAGATATTTCTCACACACTACATAAATAAATTATTGCAGTAATTGCTCCTGGTTTTTACAGGAAAAACATGCAACCAAAGATGTTAAAAAGCTTCACACAGGCTCATCAATCCATGGCTACTCACCACAGCACGGATGTATCCTCTAGCTAAGGATGGCCCAAATTGTGATTTGACAAACATGGCAGAGAACCCCAGAAGTGAAAGTGGCACTACTGAAAGAAATACCACTGCTGACTATTGCTAAAGATAAAAAGCCTGGGCTGAGTGGGTCAGTTTGGTATTTTGTCCAATTAATGTAAAGAAAGTAATTACAAAAACAGGCCCAACTTAGAAATCTTCCTAGTTGCATGACTCTACTGTTCTTTATATCCTTGGGAAGTTTCCTAATGAGGCCTGCTTATAAAATTGCTCCTCTCATCCATTTCTGTCTGAATTAGAGGTCTCCAGCCTCCTTCTGTTAATCTCACAGAATAGTTCAGGTTGGAAGGGACCTCTGGAAATCATCCAGTCCACCTCCCCACCAAGGCAGGGTCCCAGGAGCAGTGACAGAGGAGCACATCCAGGTGGTTTGAATGTCTGCAGAGAGGGAGACTCCAGGATCTCCCTGGGCAGCTGTTCCAGTGCTCTGGCAACCTCAGAGTAAAGTTCCTCATTTTGAGGTGGAACTTCCTGTGTTTTAGTTTATGGCCATTGCTCCTCATCCTATCCCTGGGCACCACTGAAAAGAGTCTGGCACCATCCTCTTGACATCCACCTTGGAAATATTTGTATGCATTGATGTGATCCCCTCTCAGCATTCTCTTCTCCTGACTAAATAGGCACAGCATTCTTCCTCCACTCTTGTCGTTTGGAATATTCTTCTCTTCTCCCCACCCAACATGCTGCCAAGGGCAGCAGCAGTCTCCTACTCCACCCAGAGAGTTCCACATGACCCAGTCATTCACTTCAAGAGAAATATACTTCTATAAAATATATAATATCCACCTGATCTGTTTATATGATGGCTCAGATATTATTTAATCTATTTTTTCCTTTTGCATGTCGTCTTCAAAACTTAAATACAAAACAGATCAAACAGCTTGGGAAAGCCTAATTACATTCCTTTTCAGGCTGCTTATATTTTTACATATGTATATGTGCATATACATCTGCATATGTACACATGTATGTACATACATACAAATTCTACAGAAAAGGTATATAAAGTATCTAATCACATTATAAAAGTTCTGTAAAACATATCATTGCACTAACAGTATTATCACCTCTGTCATGCTAGAGCATCAGCAAACTAAGTAACACAATAAATGAATAAACATTAAAACATCACTTTGCATAATGGTCAGAAAATGCATGGAAAAAGTAAGCTGCAGAACTTTGGCTTTTTCATGCAATGCATCTCATCTCTTTCATTTTTCATTACACTTTCAAAATGTGAACATCTGGCAGGCAACTAAAAATAATCAGGAAGGTTCAATAGAGACAAACGGGGAAGAGATCTCAAGTCACAAAATGCAGCACCAAATATTAAACACAAAACTGAACCAAGTGCAGACAGCAAGCCAATAGAGTGGAGAAGTTGTTTAGAATTGTGCTGAACTAATCAAACACATTGATCAATCTGTTATCACACATCCAATTAGAATCTACTTTTTGAAGATCAGAGGAAATTGCAAGTCTAATCCAAAGATGACAGGCACTGTCACAACTGTAACTCTAACCGCTGGAACAGGCACAGGGTACACATCTCTGATCATCATCACTGAACAGCTTAGAAGGAACTAAATTCAGAAAAGACACGTAAGAATTCTTGAGAAGATTAGCACTTTCTTTAAAACTAGCTAGACACCTTCAGAAGCTGCATTTGAAATTTGAATGTGTTCATTTCTAATTACATTTCTAAATGAAAACAACTTTAGTTCTTTCCCCATTCTTTATCCACTAGTAATTTTACTATTACTGCTTGGATAGAAATTAGATGAGCAGCAGCAAAAGGAGAAAAGGAGGACAAAGGAGAAGTGAGGAAATAAAAAATTATTGTGAGATCCTAAATTACTATTCTTTAACTTGCTATTTTCTTTCAAAAGGATTATTTAATATTGTAAAAGTATTTTACAGATTCTCAGATTGTCATATAAAGGTCCACGATCTGCCCTATTTACACAAGTGCTTACTTTTTTATTTGATGGTGATGGCTGATGATCACAAGATCCATAAGAAAGAAGAGAGAAATAAACAAACTGTATATAGAAAAATTATATTTATGCTAATGAAATTGGAAAGAAAAATCACAAAAAAATCACTGACATATAATTTTATACACCATGGATACCATTGTAAATAAAGATACTTTGCAGACAAAAGGTTAAAATCAGTCAGCCATAAACTCAGAAATGTAAAAAAAGATGGACACCACCTTGTCTGAAATATATGGAAACACAGAATTATTTATTCTATGGTACTTTTTTTTCCTTTCCTAATTTTATCCTTTCTTTTCAATCTGCCTTTTTATACTGCCTAACTTTTTTGTATTTGTTTCTGCCAAGGGCAGTCAGCTGGCCAATAAGGGCACTTAGATTAGCAAGACATCACATAATTGCCATGCATATTGCCAGGGACTTGACCCAAAGATCAGTCAGGAGGAAGTTGACAGGAAAAAAACAAAAACAAGCAACCAAAAATCTCTCAATTTATAAGAAAGACAGACTTCACAAAAAAGAAGCAAAAAATAAACAAACCAAAAAAAAACCCTCTCTAAACCAAATTTACCTGAAATTTACCCACTGCATTTGCTGCTGCCTTTTTTTATTTTTTTTCCTGCTTTCACAGTTTTACAATAAAAACCCATTAGAATTTGCCCTTATTTCAACCCCTTCTCTCCATCAGGCCATTAAGATTTGAATCTTTTCAGGCCTACATGTGCAGGGGTTCTTTCTTGGTCAGAGAAGACAGATACCACAGAATCACAGAATACCCCAAATTGGAAGGGACTCACAAGGATCATGGAGTGCAGCTCCTGGCCCTGCACAGGACATCCCCAGGAGTCACACCCTGTGCCTGAGAGCATTTCCAAACACTCTTGAGCTCTGTCAGGCTGGTGCTGTGAGCACTGCCCTGGGGAGCTGTTCCAGTGCCCAACCACCCTCTGGGTGAAATCCAAACCTTTCCCAGACATCCAACCTAAATGTGCCCTGGCACAGTCTCATGGCATTCCCTTGGGTCTTGTCACTGGTCACCACAGAGAGGAGATCAGTGCCTGCTCTTGTGCTTGCCCTCCTGAGGAAGCTGCAGATTTCAACAAGGTCTGCCCTGTCTCCTCTTCTCTGTTATGCAGTTATCAGTCAGAAATGCTCATTAAAGACCCATTACTAATTCCAGGTTAAATGAAACAGGGAGGACACCCTTCTTCCTTTGGAGCTCTGTGCTGGCAGCTGCCTCTGTTCCCTTGTGCTTCAATTATGCCATTGATTGCTGAAAGTATCTTTTAACACTGAGGAAAAGCAGCCACAGCAGATGACAAAACAGGATACACAACCACTTATGAAATATTAAGCCCAGAGGGACTAATTTTATTCTTTAATTACATAAATCAGAGCAGAACATCGTAATTTCTGCACCCATCCCATAACTACCGACTGGTTTACGCTAGAATTCTTTTTAATGACAATGTCTGGGTCTTATCACAGAAGTTAATTTTAGTTGAAAGAAAATATGTGCGAATGAATGCATTAAATATTTGCTCTAGATTATGTCATATGCAGCATTATTGCACTAAATCACCTCACCTCTCCAGACTACATGGGAGCACAGAAAACTCATCCTCCAAAAATTAATGTTATTTTAAAAACTGATTCTGTGTTGAACAATTACAGCAAGAGAGAGTTTATATCTCTCCTCAGATTCCAACTTCCTATAGTATCTTTTGCACGTACCAGGAGGGGTGCTATGACAAGTTCAGCAGAGCAGGAAGATCACTGTTACACTTCAGCTGTTTCTCTCAGGAGCAAAATAAACAAATATTGCATTTCAAGACCATCACAAATATTGGGGGGCTGAGGGATCAACATCTGCCATAATCACAAAGGCTAAACTATTTAAATGCTTTAACAATTAAAAAGCAATTTATAAATAACATCATGATAAACACAGACAGACTTTGGTTCTGTGGGCGGTTTGTAATCAGAACTGCTCCCAAGTGCTTCACAGTAAGGCTGTAAAGCACAGATTTAACAGCAGTCCATGTACAAAGGCAGATTGGACCAATATTAGGGGTCAAAAGCTCTGACACAGCTCAACTTCAGAGAATTGCTTTCTCAAGGAATGAGCAAAAAACTATTTTCTCCAAGATAAATTTGGTTAGAGACCAAGTCTTTCTCAGACGTTATTTCCCCGTCATTTATAGCAGGTCCTAACCGAGCCCAAAGTAGATTTAGAAACCTTCCCAACTTGCCACCAGAGCATGAAAGTTTAGGACTTCACTGGAGGAATTTATTGATGTTTCCCAAAAAAATCCTTTAATTCCTGGGGAGGAGTCCAGATCAAATATCACATTTCTCAAACACAAGCCTAATTGCAAAGGTGTACACAGAGACATCCAACTCTGAAGCAGCCTCCATAATAAAGGTGGTTCTAAGACATGGTTAAGAGTAAAAGAGAATCTTTGAGGCACAAACTAGAAAAGGCCAAAAGCAATTTGTTTTAACAGATGTTACAGTATGGGAACAAAGATTAATCAGACAGGAAAAGTAGTAAGTTATTTGGGCTTAAAATTGCTGTGTAGTTTTAAGAAACAGTGATTCTAGGATTAGATTGGTTTATGCCAGTGAGAAGACACATAGAAAGGCAAGGTTTGTTTGAGTGTCCATGGCTCCTGATCAGGGAAGAATTTTTCCAGTCTCCAAAGCAGTAGTATGTGTACACCTGTGGAATTTAACTATGGATGAAGAAGCACAATAACAGAACTCTTAACTAGAGGGAAGTTGCACAAGTCTCATACTACTCTTTTGAAGTAGTTTTCTAGGATTCTAGCTATTAAAATTCTATCTGTAAGCATGAAGTCCAGAAGAAAAACATTACACAAGTGTCAAAAAAACTTGAGTAGACCATTGAAGCTTTCCTATTGTATGCTATCCAATTCTTCTCTTGCTACAGACCTTAAAAATGCTCTTACTCTCACCATGTAAAGGCTATTCCCTCTTTCTGATATAACTTCTTTTTCACCACCTTCTTCCATATAGACAGCATCACCAATCGTTTTTAATATAACTTCACATTTTTATGCTGCTTATATTGTAGTGTCTGCACCGTCCCACAATTCTTTTTACAAAGCAAAGATGGCTGTAAAACGTGCTACTTAGACATTTTCAAAGAAATTTAGCAAAACCCTCTTTGAAACATCATCTCCTCAGGTTGGCTCTCAAAGAACAGTTTGAAAAAAGCAGCCATGGCCTAATTTATGGGTGCTTCTCTCACAAGCCATCTGCCTCGAGCAAAACAGCTGCCAGTGATGCAAGCTGGGAAGGTGGCCAACCTGGCTCACGTGCAACCGTACACCCAATAGAGCAATTAATAAGTCACAAAGCAGTGCCCAATTATGCAAGCATTTCTGAATCTTGGGGCTCAGAACAGGGCTGAGAGAGCCTGGGACAGCCTGGAGGAACGCTCAGCATTCAGCTCCGCTGTATGGATGCTCCAGCAACACCTGATCTTTCCTGCCTAGTAAGTTTCTTCAAAAATATGAACCCAGATGCCAATATTTAAATTGCAGGAAATATCTTAAATAATTGCTTAAGCCCCAAGACTCACATAATGCTACTTTTCATCCAAAAAGCACAGGGCACTTATTCATAAAAAATGAGTCAATAACGATTTACACAAGTGACATTATTCTACCCTACTTATGCGAGCAAATTAGAACATTATTTCCATTGTCTTCTTTCAAATATCACCATCTGAGTTTTGTATATTTTGTTTTCAAAAAGAATTAATAATTTAAAATTTCATAAAGAAATCCTCCCCAGACATGAACTGAAAGGCAGCCAGGGTTATTTTTTTGGCAGGTAGAAAGCAAGATTCAAGCTGAGCACATCTGAGTAAGTTTTGACAGTTGTGTCATATCAAATTAATTTTTCAATGCTCTTTTGTTCACAGCAAGTTTCACTAATTGTAAAAATACAGGAAAATTAAGGTCTACACATGTTTCAGTCTCTGGGGACCTTCATCAGGAAGATGTCAGGCTATGTTAGAGCTAAAAAGATTAGTCTACACTGGAGGAGCTCTGTATTCCAAGACTACCTCCAGGTTTATTGAAAAGAACACAGACTGATCCATATGCATAATATAAAAATCAAACCAGAAACGTGATTAAACATGTAAATATGCCTTGTTTGGTAGCAGCTTTCTGTTTTGTTTCCTGACATAGCAGGAATATTTGTTTGTCAAAATATTATTACAGTACCACTGCTTGGCAACCATCACTACAAAAGGATAGTCTAAAATGAAGAATACAACTATAGCTCTGTTACAAGCCCTATCCACACATTACTTCCCCAAATAAGAGTATAAAGTATATTAGTTTCAAATGTAACAAACTGACAAGATGCCTAAATCAGCCATCTCTCTTACTTTCTCTCTCCCCACTGCAAAATATATTAAATTATTCATAAAACAGGGCGATTTGTTCAAACCTGCGCAAAAATCAAAAATTATTCATCATGTTCAACAAAGTAGAATCTTAAAAATTATATGATCAAAATCAATTTGGCAAATTTTTGCTCCTAAAGTGAAAACATCTTCTAAGAGGTACATAATGGTCACATGCTTACTCAACCAAGCTGCTGGGTTCAACAATACAATTTTAGAGTAGACAGGGAGCAGAACAATTAAGAATTTCATATCTTTGACACCTCAGGATAACAAAGCAACAGGAAAACTCCTGCTTGATTACCTGGCACCTGCAATGTAATTAAAAGTTTACTGAAAGGAGCTCTGTTCCTTGTCATTTTAGCAGATCCCTCGGAAAGGTCTCACTTTGAGTGAGAAAATTAGGACTCAAAAATTCAAGACTGATATCTCAAAATTCATGTAATAAAATATTGCATGGTAAAAGAGCAAAAGGGGACGGTCAAAAACAATACAGCAAAATACTGAATCGAAATTAAGACTGCCATGCATTCACAATGTCTGTGAGGTTTTTTCCCCTCAGTAATCTCTATCTGGTAGACCACAGAAAGGAGCTTGCCATGAAGTCATTAATACCTGCAATCCCAAAACTTAAAGGAACAGGATCATCAGTAAAATATCTACTCCTCCATCAATTTTCTTTAAATGATGCAACGCATTCAAAAGCTAGCAAGCAAGAGGGGATAGATGTACAGGTAAATACAGACAGCACAGACACTGTCCTGCACCTTTCTGCCTGCAAGGCAGAATCATACAAGCTTCACTTCCTTTGCCAACTGAGCTAAAATACATATTATACCCCCAACACTATTTACTGAACAAA
The DNA here is from genome assembly GCA_013401135.1 of Cettia cetti. Lineage (NCBI taxonomy): Eukaryota > Metazoa > Chordata > Aves > Passeriformes > Sylviidae > Cettia > Cettia cetti. The sequence goes on from VZUI01039323.1 coordinate 52,237, forward strand.
CATACCTCTTCCTCTAAAGGAATTGTTCTTCCTGCTCTGCTAACTTATAAAAAAAGGAAATATAATAGTTCAAATCTATCGGTCGCATGAATCTAGAACGACAAAATTGTGAAGGGCATGAAAAAGTGCCAGGCAACCTCCCCAGAACATTGAAGGGATTCAAAGGAGCTGTGTCTCTCTGCTGCCACTGCACCATCTCTCCATTCCCATATGACACATAAATGCTGAGGCCATGCAGTTGCCCCTCAGAAGCAGATAAGGTCAATATTTATCTCTGACCTCAGTCCTGGCACAGCTTTGTCACTTGCACCACCCTTAATTTAGCTTTGTAAGCCTCAACACAAAGTGCACTGTCAACACTTACAAATGCGTTTGTCACCTTTAAGGAGTGAAACAAAAACAATCAAAACCTTTACAAAAATATTTAGATAGATAATAACTTCACAAACTTTTGTGACACATCATTTACCCAACTAATAACTGGCTTTAGAAAAAGCTCCTGCAGGCTTCCTATTACCTCACTATTTATGCAGAGAGGATAAAGCTGACGGGACAGAAATGCCTATTTGGGGCCTGCCATTTACTTAATAAAGTCATGGCATTAGGTACAAGCCAAGGATTGATCACTTCTGAAAACCAGGAGCCATCTGTCCCACACCAACATCCTGCAAGTGCTTCAAGGGCCTTATGAGCATCTCTAGTCAGTTATACCAGGGCACAGTTGTGAAATTTTCCATTCCACTTCACAATACCCTTGATTTTATGGGAAGTTTAAATCCATAAATAATCATTTTGCATAATAAGTAAAAAAAAAGAAAATGCATCTTTATGCAATATAAATGTGGTTTGTGTAATCTGTAAAAAGAGTAAGATTTCAGTTTTTGTAATGCAAGCCATTTGAGCAAGGATCAAGTTTAACTTGAAAAGTGAAATGAAAGTTATATGATTCCCACATAACAATAAGACTAAAATGTGTAAAATGGCTAAAGAATTGTTTCCTTAAATATTTTACCCATAATAATACCAAAGCCTTTTTTCTTATTTATATTTTTTTTTTTCTCTTTATTCCCCCTTCTCTGCCATAAGCACTTGTGTGTTTAAAGAAGTTAAAACAACGACAAAGACATTTGACGGAAAATCTAAGTGCTACAAACTGAGGAAGGTCAAAAGTGTGACGTCAGAACTGAACTTTACTCTACAGTGACACGTTTTAAGCCTCACTATCACATTTCAACAAACTGGTTGAATATATTTTTACCAGTTAATTTTTTTGTGTAATACCTGGTAGGATTTAAAAGTCTACAGAACTCCAGGGTCCTCTTCAAACTCAACCACTGTGATGAGCACACAACAAGTCTAGAGTCCCTAGTTGAGATCAATCAGATTTTTAAAATTTCAAGAAAATTCTAATATTTTTTCCCATCATCATGTCACTTTGTGAAAGAAAACATAAAAATTTGTATGTCCATAACTAGATATGTTAAATAAGCTTAGAATTGGGATAGAAGTTTATTTCTTAATTATGCTTAAATAGGAGCTTTTTGCCTTGTTTGCTTTTCTGTACTAGTTATTAAATTTTGAAACAAAAAATGAGGGCATATAAATACTATCAAAACACAAACCAAATGCAATCAGTAGATATTTACAGGAGTATGAAAGTAAACAGAAAAAAATCCTACAGGCTGATTTCTGCATGATCAATTTCCTAATTTTAGTTAAAAATTCCAATACCTCCTGCCACTATTCCTTTTCCTTTGTGGCACTGATCTAAAATAGGACAGATTTAAAAAAAAAAAAACAAAACAACTTCACAGCTTATAGTTACTAGATCTATGTGGTTCACACTATGGTTTTCTCATCCTTGAATGAACCCTTCTGGAAGCAGGCTAATAAATGTCTCCCAAAAAAGCTCCTGAGAAACTTTTTTACTTCAAAACAGTCCGAGCTTCTGAAAATACCAAAGATAACACCATGCATAATTTTATACACAACTAATGTGAACACTGAACTCAAACAGCGTCATTTGAAACTTTTAAAGGTCTTAGGATGCAGCCTATTTTCAAGCTACCACTCTGACAAACTACATGAGACACCATAAATCAAATGACTCAAGAGGCTTAATGCTCTCTCTGGGCTTCCCAGCAGAGTGCTGAGGCACTGGGCAGAGGATGCTAAGGCAGCTCCTGCCTTCAATCAGCTCAGGTAACAGCACTGCTGCAGCAGAGAGAACTAAACTCATTTAAAACCTTTTACCACAGCTCTGCCATTCCAGACACACGTCATCATGGCCATTAGGGAGTTTCAGAGTACTTCAGGTTTCCCAAATCTACACTGCATCATGGTTTTGTGCTGAACTGTAGCATAAAAGGCCCTGAATTTGGAAAGCAGTAAGCCCCATATCCACACAACCTGTGGAAATGTTTCAGGGGCTATGACAACATGCGGACAAAACTCTTGGATTTATTCAGCACCTGGTAACTAAGGGCTGATGATCTCCTCCTCAAGCATTGGTTCAGTGATTCCTCTTTGTGGCATCATTCCAGGCTGAGTATGTACAGTGACTATCAAACACAAAATATTTGCTCAGTGAAACTACAAGGTTGGTCAGTAATTACAGAAAAAGTTTATGCACTCCATCAGTCTGACACATTGCATACAAAAGAGAAACTTTTTTAAAAGGAGACTATTTTGTCTGGAAGATACTTTCTGTGAAGTGCCACCCACTATGCCCCTTGACTGTGATGGTTTTTGTGGCAGTAATATAAACTTATGGTCATCTTGATTTGCTATTTTTTTTTTTAAGACAACCTATGCCTTCTTTCCCTGAAGAGCTTAAATTCCCAACATCTTCCTTAAAATCCAGGATTAAACTGAGAAAGTGCCAAAAGAATCACATATGCACCACCCTTTTTGGAACTTTCAGACAGGCTTTTTTTTTCCACTCAGAGAAAAATTTTAGTTGGTGTTTACAATATTATGATAGTGAAGGCAACTTAAGTGGACAGATTGACAGATAAGAGAAAACAAAAATATTTTTCCTTTGAGAAGACACCAGTCTGCACTTGGACAATACCAAAAGCCCCTGCCAAGAAGAAACAAGTTTAGAGGTCAAAACCTAGAGCCAGTATTGCTATCTTGAACAATAATCACTGTATCCAAAGAATGCCTTTGCTGCTGCATTAATATTTCTTCTGTGATGAAGGAAAAATGCAGACTGAACCTCATAGGATTGCCAGATGTCCTGTATAATTAAGAAGTTATGTTCTAGTGGCCAAATCTAAAGCCTTATGAAAAGCCTTTATGATATGGCTTTTCCTGCATTTCTGAAGTAACTGTTGTTTTTCCAAACACACAGGAATCAAGGCATCCAGAAAAAGTGGTTATTATGCAGATAAATTGTGCTTTCCATGCACAGTTAATTTACGTATGCACAGTTTAGTTCTTTGACATTGTCCCAGATTTTAGCATCTAAACTCTGGCAACCCTAAGACATTGCTAAATTTCTACAGACAAAGAAAGAGTCTGTTTCAGCTCCAGATGTGATTGTGACTAAGGAGCTACTTCTGACCCCTCTCCTCTCTCCCACTGACCTTGGCAAAATACTTGTAAAATGGGACTATTTATATTCATGAGTTGCCCTCTCAGAATTGGTTCATTACTGCATCCTCAGTCTGTATACAAAATGATTACTGGGGGTAAAAGATGCAAATTTGACTTTTCTGATATTATTAACATGCATATGTTGAACCAAATTGCTACAGGCTGGTAGGAAAGGCAAAGAAGTCAAAATGCTGAGAAATCAGCATCTTACACAGTGAGCAGACATAAGCTGTCATTCTGAAGAGCAGAGTTTGCACTGATGAAGGCAGGAAAAGCTGTGAGATGGATTCTCACAGTTTAAAAACTTAAGAGGACAGTGGAGCAAATGACAGAAATTGCCTGCCATGGAAGTAGAGACAGCTTTTCAACTACATATTCATTGGACTTCATCAGTTTAAACCTGAACCTTCAGATTATATGTCAAATTATGAAACCTTAAAAAAATATACATACTCCAGAGACTTTTATCATCTGTGTAAAACTGCCAGTCAACTGTGACACTGTGAAACTACTGGATCAAATCAACAGGATAGAAATTTTTAATTCAACCTTTTATCAAACCACAGGGAAATGCTGAGATTTGTCACATTAACGTTGTAATAAATTAAATCAACCCACTTAACTTTCTTATAGATGCTGTGCAAGCAGTAGTCCAAATTTTTTTTTGAGCATTGTAAAGCAAGTGCAAAGTAAACGCTTGGAAGTTATGAATAAAGTAACAAAAGCTCTGAAATTAAAATAAACTTTTGAAGCAACAGGATGAATCCCAGACTTTCAGTATATATCCCTCTTAATTCTAGGAAATATGAATTACCAGTTTTCTCAAATGGTAGAAGCAGGGTGATATTGCCTGACTCAAGATATGAGGACTGGTACAGTTTCACATGGAGATGACTCTAGCCCAGCTCTCTGGGACATTTTCCTGAGCATTAGGGCCCCTCAGACACAACCATTAGACAATTACTGTGGCTCAAGCCACTACTTTACAAATGCTCCAACAGAAGCATCTTAATCTTTTTTAAAAACCAAAATACTTTAAGTTATCACCGCCCAGAGATAATACACAGGGAATGTCTAACTGCACTGGAAATAAAAGCAAAGCCACGGGCAATTACTGCAGAACAGCTGATGTACCATAAACCAGCCAAGCCATAGCAACACAGCCACCCACACAGCTACACAATCATGGGATAAAAGGTTAACTTAGACCATTTTAGAGTAAGGAAACATTTTAGTACTTCTTTCTATTCCACACTTCTAGTGTGACCTCAGATGTTCCTTACTGTAAACCTTCCAAACTGTGATGCAGATTAATTTCCTAATGTGTTTTTTACGATGATATTTAAAACAACATCTTCTCCAAGACAGATGAAAGCATTATGATAAATACTTTAAAGACAAAGACAGAAAGACAATCGAAATAGACTGGTTATCAGCATAACAATGCTGTATCAGGCAAAGATTCTCTGTAATCTGGTTTTCGCAACCAGAAAATGACCCTCTCTCACCATATTTTCAACTCTGAAACAAAACAAGGTATAACTCTTAAAGTCTCATCAACTATAGAATTAATTGCATATCTCTAATTACCAACACTGATTATTTTCTGTGAACACATTCAGTTTGTACCTGGAAAAGAGAAAAATGATTGCTGGAAAAGGAAAGGTTTTACAATAATCCTGTGCAATGGAAGAGTTTTGAGGGCTTATTAGTATGATAACCTTTCAGGCAGAACTGCAAAGCATAAATGCAGGTTTCTTAAATGCATCACATGCTTTACTGCACTTAAAACTCCAATATTTAAATTGAAATACATAAAAATCCTCTACACAGTATAATCTAGACTGCATAAATACACACATAGATATCAATGTACTTAGATATAGATACATAGAGAGATGTATGTATATTTAATAAACTTGTGTAGTATATAAGCAGCACTCACATTGTTCTAGACACTAAAAATATTACGGGGAAATGCTTTAGAATCACGGCACCACTGCCACGTGCTGATGTGTTATTAACAAAGATTTGGATTCATGACTGACAGAACTTGTTCTATTGCAGCAGGACAATTAATGAGCTGCCACATTCCTTTTTGGTGACGCCTGCGAGTAGTTCATCATCACTTACTCCAGCCACTGGAAAGCTTTGTCAGAATTCCATGGAAAATGTATCCCTGAAGTTCTCAGTCACATGAGGTAGCCTCGAGTTTGATGCAATGATTATGTTTGGGAAACATCATGCTAATGTGTGTGTCTAAATAGGAAAAGAAACAAACACCCTCAGTGTCAAAGCACTCAGTTCTAAGGGACTTGCAGATGGGCAAATGAGGTAGAAATTTTGTCTGCCAGCAAGGACTATAGCAAGTGTGAGTAGTCACACTTGAAAAACAACAGATCAGGCCCACAGAAAGAGCAGAGCACTCTGCTGCTTTATTGTTCAGGGTACAGCTCCAAAATTGCTGACTGCAGATGAAAACTGCTCAACCATTTTTTCTTTTCACTTCCTCTGCTTTTGGGATAATGCCTCCCATCATAACACCTGAATATTCACACACATTCTTACAAAATTAGTAACAAAATGCTTGCAAAATGTTGCAGTACTTTATTGATCAGTACCTCAGATTAAAAAAAAAAAAATCTTTCTTTCACCACAACTTAAACTTCAGCCACTCAAAGTAGGATTGATGGACTTCAGTTAGAGCAAGGAATGGTTCCTGTTACTGCAAAACAGATCCCCAGTCACAAAACACAAACCTAACAAATAACAAAACTGAAACACACAAGGGCAATTAGGAACCACTTGGGAATAACAAGATTTTAGTGAAATGCCAAGAATCTCACACACACAAAGAAATTTTGGTGACAAAGTTAGAATAAAATTCACTTCTCCAATGTAATGTTTAACTGTCTCAACCCTAAGTCCATCTCTTTTTTATTTCATCTGATCTCCAACTCAATTCCATACACTTACTTGTGGTCACAGAACTGGGAACTACAGTGAGAAAACAAAACAAAAAAAAAATCTCTCATTGTGCACTGTGATGTACTACAAATATCAGGATTTGGAGGGAAAAGGGGGCAGAAGAGCTGTGTGGAATGGCAAAATCATAGGCATTTTTATTTACCGTATTATTTAATTTTTGAAGTCTTTCAGAAACACAGCCCATTTTAACTTTTTTGTTGCTACTTCCCAATTGCTCTCAAGGCACACTAAAACTCTCAAAGTCCACCATTTGTCATCATGTTGATGGAGTGACAAGCCAACAAATCTGTCCCATTGGAGCAGGGAATGGCAGAAGTCAGGTTAGGGTTTCTTTTTCAGGTATTAGAGAACACCGAGATACTTTCTCAGGAGTTCTTGCAGCAGAGGGAGATGGTCCCATCCAGGTTCCTGATGTTCCTCAACAGACTCAAATTTCAGCATGTTCTCTCAAATACAAGATTTACAGCCTCATCCATCCAACATTAATCCAGACCCACCCCACCCCTCCTTATTCCAGTTCCATTCTTCAGGTATCTCCAGCTATGTTTACTTCCCAAGCTTCTCACCAAAGCCTCCTTGTCTAGCATGTCAATCTCATTACTCCAGACATAAAATTATCCCACTCTCATTCAAGCTCAAACCACCACTTGAGCCTCCTCTCCTTCAATCCCAGCTTCTTCCCCTCTGCCTGCCAAAACGTTGGATTTATTTTCTTCTCCACACCCACATCCCATTCTTATCCCTACTGCAATCAAATCAGGCAAGACAAGGCAAGGGAGAGAGAAAGCAGAGAGGAAACTGTTCTCCTGTTCAGTTCTGGGGCACAGCCCAAGCTCAGAGAAGAAACTGCAGGCCAAGTCCACTTCAGACCAGATCATACACGTGGTGATTAAGTCCCCAGGTACTCTGTTACAAAGATAAAAGAAAGTTGAACATATATATAAAAAAAAAAAAAAATTAAAAATACATCTACTCTGAGAGCAGAATTTCAGAAAGACAACACCCCACACATCCTTGCCATAAAGGCCATTTCTCTTCAGCTTCCAATCTTGTCCTACAACACAGACAACATTCAAACCAATGAAGGAAAAAGAAAGAAATAACAAGGTAGGTTTAGCCTATGTGTCAATTTAGTAGCTTTCAACTCAGAAAAGGGAGGCAAAGACAAATTAGATTATAATTTAGAAATCAATTTACTAATCAATTTTGGCTAGACAAGCTTAACAGAAGCTTGACTTCACTTCAGAATCCTTTATGTAACCTAACAAATGTCATCTCCTGTGTGCAGAGCTAAAAAACAAACCATACAAACATTTACTCAAATACATCTATGTTTAGCCCTGGTTTTACATTTTTATGAACCATATGTAAAAACGAGCTTTACAAGCTTGTATTTTGAGTTGCTCAAGGAGAACTCATTGCATTCCTACTAACAAAATACATAAAGTAAAAGCAACTCCTGTACCTACTGTATATCCTGTAATTCTTGCTGTCACACACCAGCTGCCCCTGTCTTTGGCATTCCAATCCAACCACATTCTTCCAGCCCCTCAAATTCCTGATAACTGGTAAGTCAGGTGCCAAAGTAGAGGGTGCACAATCTTTTAGAAATCCAGGCAGATTGTAGCAGATGGATCTTTACTATCTACAAACTTGCAAAAAATTCTCACAAGCTGGTTTGATGCAAGACTCACAAAAGCAGTGTTGACTCTTCCCCAAAACATCTTTCTCTGAAGTGAGTAATTTAACATTTGTTATGATTCCTACCAATTTGCCTGCTATGGAAGTTGTAATTATTGGCCAACAGTTCTTTAGAGCTTCCTTGGAAACTTTCATTAAATGTCTTGCATTGGCCAACCTGCAGTCAACAGGGACCTAATCAAATTTAAGTAAAAAGCTGAACATTACGTTCATCAGTTTGGGTGTTTTTTCTTCAAGTGTCTTGAGAACCTTGGGTGTTCATTATCTGGTCCCAAGAGTTTGCTATTCTTCTGCTGGCAAAGGTACTTTGCAACACTTAAATTTGACTTAAAGCCTCTGAAACTTTCAGCACAGGCATTTTTTGTCCAGATTCTCCCACAGTGAACTTCTTCAAAAAGAATATTTTCTTTGCCTGCTGTGGCCTCATCTTGTATGGATGGCTCCTTCTGTTTCTGAGAGCCTGCTAAGTCCTATAGGCATTCTAGGAGGCTTCAAGCTTCTAATGCATCTGTACAAACACTATTAATTTTTAATATATTTTCTACAAGTTGATCTGCCTTGAACTATTACATTTATTCTGCCTGTTCTAAATGCAATTATTTTAGGAATACTTACTTTTTCCTATGAGCCCTCTTTAGCATCCTCTTTAATCGTGGCCTTTTTCTTTTTATCTTTACATCTTGTTCTGATAAATGGCATGTATTTGTCTCAAGTTTCCAGTATGATGTCTTGGAACAGTCCTGATCTTGCCTGCAGGGATTCTACTTAATTTACTTTCCCCTTTTATTTTAAAAGTTTTTCTGAACCCAGGTGTAACAGATATTTTGCCTTCCACTGCTCCAACATGAATTCTAAATGATCACTGACACTGCAATCGTTATTACAGAAATGTTCTCTGATTGCTGTTTTGAAGGAGATCCTAAATATATTCCTCAGGAAGAAGTTAACAGTTGTGCTTCTTTTTCTGGTTGGCAGCTCCAATAAACAATCATTGATGTTATTTAAACATTGCATCTGAGCACCCTACCTTCATGCAAAATCTGCACCACCTACATAAAGATACATTTAATTCAGGTAATTTTAGAACTTTTAAGGTACCACAAAATGCAAGACCTCTGAGGGGAGAAAAATCTTCAGTTAAAACTAATATTGATATTACCTCCAGGTCATTCAACCTCCAACAATTTATCTGGATTCTTTGGACTTGTGAGATTTTCACTATTCTTAATTCAATATGAAAGCCAACTTGTAAAAAATGGCAATAGTGTTCTTCATTTTGCTCAGACTCAAACTATGCTAGTGTGTTATTTCTACCCATAATATCACTCTTATTTCTAACTTTCTGAATAAAGCCTGGTGTAAGGGACTACCCAACTTTTTTAATCCTATAACACGAATCTAGCATATACTGATGCAATGAGAAATTCTTACAGAAGCATGTTATTCTGTCACAGAGTGTTTAGTGATGATTTCTTAGTGGTTCAGTCCATCAACGAGCTGCTTCAACCCTTATAATAGTGAAGATATTAACAAGCATCAAAAAATCCAAGCCTCAAAAGAGATGTCAGTACCCCCTTCAGCTGGAGGAGAATGACATCTAGCAAGGACCTTTGCTTGTGTGGCAAGGTTTTGGTAGCAGGGGGGCCACAGGGCTGGTTTCTGTGAAAAGCTGCATGTGTGCAGTTTATTCTTTCTCTATTACAAGCTCTGTAGTGAGGAACAAGAATCACATGGTCTCACTTCTTTCTCCAGTTTAAGAGGTGCAAATTTCTGATAGTTCTATACAGGACATTTAAAGGAAGCCACATTTAGGCTGTTCAGCAAAAACTTCAAAGCTCATTCTATCATGACTTCCTTCAGCAACTTTAAACAGCAGCATCCAAAATCAACAAAAATTTCACACCAGTATAGGGATAAGAGAACTAAATTTAAAATGTCCGCAAGGAGTTTAATTTTTAAAGAATTCAGTCATTGACATTAAGGGCAACTAATACTGCAGTCAGAGGGCATTGCAAAAGAGAGTTAAAGCACACGAACCTTTTCCTTCAAAATTCACAAGATTTAATCAAGATGCTGAGGTAAACATCAGAGCAACTAGAAGTTTGTGCTGTGTTATCAGAAGTATTCAGGTTTCAATGATGTTTAAAGGCACAGTGTGACTTGAACACACAGTTGCTATGACAGCTGTGAGAAAATGTTATAAGCATCTTAAATGCCTCTTTCAGAACACTAAACATTTATTCTGTTCCCACCACCTCCTGAAACATAGATTTAATATGTGCTGATAAGTTTACACTAACACAATGAGCTAACAGACTGTTGCAGGTCCTGGTTGTAGCAATAAGAGTCTGGATTTTTGCAAGTTTAATCCCATGAACAGAAAGATGAGGTAAGTATATGAAACATGGCCTATTTCTACAATGACAGGAGAATTATGAGCAGTCATTAAAAAGTACTGAGATGTTTCCAGTTCATTCATAAAACTAGCAAGGAGCATGCTAGAAAACTAGAGAACTATGAGCTAAAAAGCTCAGGCAGTACTAACTCAGTAGCCACTGAGTGGCTGGAGTTCAGCATTGACTTAATACTTAAATATTTGCTCAGCTCCTTTCCCAGGATTCACAGCCCGAGAAGAATTATGTGCTACTGCAAACATGCCCTCAGCAGTACCTGCACTAGTTAGCTGTGCCTACACCAAGCTTCACACCAACAGGTACAGTCTTCCAGGATAATTCTGCTTGGAAGGAAACTCAAGGGGGTCACAGAGTCGCAGTGTGTCAACAGCAGATGTTTTCTGTGAAAGAATAAATGTTCACCGTATCCCCCTCTCACCTCGGACCGCTTGCCAATTTTATTTCCCTTGTGATAAGTTCCATTTCAAGCCTCATTTCTCTCAGGGTTACAACTCCAAATGTTAATGAGCAGTTAAGCTTTTACACCAGGGATGGAATTCCCTTTGCAACTGCTGTTACCCAAAGCAAGATGGCAACCGTTGGCCATCCCAAGTAGTTCAGGAACAGCAGATGTACAACACATAGGAGGATAACCAGTAATTTTTGGCCAAGAGGAACAGTCAGATTCTGAAATAAGGCAATGAGGCAAAGGAACCAAGAACCGAGAGAGAATAAGTAATACTTCAGAAAAGATCCACTCTAGAAACACCACATAAAACAGCTGGATCCAAAAAGAAAAAGGAATTCACAAAATAAAGCCTACGAGTCTAGATTGCATTCAAAGACAACACTAGGCACTAACATACTGAGGTGAAACTAATTCTTTCAGCCATACCTATCTTAGGTACAAAACCTTCCCTATTTTTGGCAGCCATACGTGGCCTATCCATCACAGAAGTGTTTATTCTGGGCTACAGAGACAAAATTATCTTCAGCACTTATGTACAAATATAATTGATTTGTAACCTTATAAATGCACAGTATTAGCCAACTTTTCTGTTAATTGTCTAACACATGCTAACCAAACCCAAGGTGTAGCTGTTGAAGTCTCCTAGCCTTTCAAGGTGTTTCTGAAGACAAAAACTTTATAATTGCCCAACTTTATATCTGGAATAAAAGCAAAAGTCATATGAAATCTAGGAAGAAAATATTTACAGGATCAAAGATCAACATATTTTCCTAACCTTTGTATAAACAAAAATAAAATCTCATTGAGAACCAATTATCAGTGGAAGATTATTTAATTTCCAGCACCTCACAGTAACATAAACACCTTCCAAATTATTTTACTTCCTTAAAAAAAGAAAATCCACCAAATAAATCATCAAAAAGTTATAAAGAGTCAGCATGGGTATTGTTGCAAATCTAGAGACAAATACTTCTCAGTTTGTCCACTATAAATCTACGGAGAGCAGGTTATGGATTGGAGCCCAGTTACAGAACATACAGGATGGTAACTAAGAAACCTGAGACCAGAATGGTTATTATAGGCTGTACTGCAATTAAGAAATATAATAAAAGCCTGTTGCTTTGTCTCAGTCTAAAATAATTACAGTTAAGTCACAGGTGTTCTTGAAATTTGAATTTTACTATTTTATACCCTTTATTCAAGAAGAGGTTACAGTAACTGCCTAGACTGTTTCACAAATTAAAGAGCTTCATTTTTAAAAAATCATTATAGAATTTAAATTTATTTTGTAGTATCCCAGAGCAACATTTTGAAATTTGACTGTTGTAAGATCACAAGTCATAACAAATGAACAAGGAAACAGTGGCCTTTTCTGTCTATAGACCTGTATTTTGGGATCTGCTGCCACTGCTTTTTGAACTCAGTGACAATGAAAGAATAACTTTTTGAATAATCATTTCTCCACAAAATCTTTATAAATTTGCTCTCTGTGAACAAGAGCAGTACAAATACTTGCAAAAACCCAAACTGTATGTCCAAGGTGCACCCATTTCTCTGGAATTATATAAAGACAATTGAGGTAATTCCAATGGAACTCACAACACCAAATCAACAACATTCCCCTGCAAAAGAAAACCAATGTAATAGCATGGTGTCTTAGCTCAGTGGGTGGATTTTTCTGCTCTTCTTTTGTCTCCAGGGGTTCTCCACAAGAACATCTGCTATCATTGGGCAGAACTTTGGGTTGCATCAGTCTGTGACAAAAAAAATCCTAATGGCAAATAGTTATCAACCTTCAGGAAACAGAAAACCTCTGTATTACTGAAATATATTCAGAATATAAAATCTCACAAAGTTTGCTGTGTCAAGAGGGTTTCTGAAGCACTTTAAAAATTTTTAAATCAAACAGTTATTGTCATTGCTAGATGTCATGCACATTGCTACACTGAACTTGTGATTGTTGCAAATTCTGCCCAAGGAACTGGTCAGCAGAAAGTTAAACATATTAGAGTACTCTTTTACAGCACAAGAATCAGATGCCACCAGCATGGGCAAGGAGCAAGCCAGTCCAAACCAGAAAGAGACAGTTCTTCCCCAACAAGTAGGAAGTAACTTGTTTTATCAAAGGATTCCAGGAGCTCAAATAAGTTCAAGGGTAAACTGGACAAAGGAGGAAAGGTTCATACATTGAAAAGGAAACTGACCAGCACTTGCAACTAAATAACTAAACCACATCAGAAAGTCCCCCGAGCTGAAAACAGGTGGAAGTTGGGAGAGTGTAGGAAGGTGGTATGGGAGAAAAGAAAGAAGAGTATCATATGTGATCATATTTTTATCCTTCCATTGGCTTCTGATTACAGCTACTTTCTTTTCCCCTATGACCTTTAATGCACTTAATTGCACATTAGCCCTTGCAATGGACGGGAAGATGATAAGCAGCAACTTGTGATTATAGTTTTTATTGATTTTTCCCTTGGTGTGCTGCTTCTAGAGACACTGCAGTAGCAGGAAGATGCATTGGACAGATAGGAAAAGTTCTAACACACCCTTTGGCCCCAAAAGTCTGTTTAATATGACATCTTCAAGCCAAGGATGTAAAAGATATTTAACTGTTATGAACAGATGTTAAACTTGACCTTGGAGCAGAGATTAGAGACAGAATATTTAGATAAATAAACTCTTAATCTGAGCTATTTTTATGTTTTAACACTAATGAAACTCACAAGTAAGTCCACCATTTGTTTAAGAGCTGTTTACTGAATTAAATGTCATTTCCTAAGTGCACCTTTCCTATTGAAAGCTGAAAAAATATCTTGTAGTAAGAATGTGGAACAAGGGAGTGGAGGACCTACCCTGTGAGGAGATGCTGGGGGGATTGCCTCATCCAGGCTGGAGAAGCAATGGATTTTTGGCTTTGGGGGCAAAAGTCCTGCTAGTGTGGAGGCCATCACAACAACAAAGCCAGGCTGCACACTGTGATGCAGAGTGTGAAGATGTGAGGCAGTGTTGAGACAAGGAGTTCAGTCTAGAGGCAAGGAAAAAAATGTCTCACTAAGAGGGCGCACAAGCAGGAAAGCCAAGGTGAAGCAGAATGCCCAGAGAAGCTGTGCAGTCTCCAGCCATGGAGCTCCTCAAGGCAGGAGCAGATAGCAAAATATAACAGTACAGGATACGTAAAAGATGGATGGGGACTTCAAGACTGGCAAGACCATCACCACAGCCACATTCAAACTGGACCTTATTTAGCTTAACCTTTTCACCTTTATGCTTGCTAATATCCTCCTATGTCCCACAGGCACTGGGGTTTTTTTAATTTTAATCTCATTTAAGTTTATTTGGAGCACTTGCTCTTGGCTTTTACTTGGTTCTGAAAGTTGCTGCTTCTACTTTTCAGCCTGAAGAGGAGATTCTATGCTTGTTGTTTTTCTTCTTGCCCATTATGCCATTCAGTACTACTACTACAAAAGCTTCGCTTTTTGGCCTACCATGACTGCAGTCCCACTACTGGAATAAAAAGATTTTCATGCAAAGAGTTTTTGCTACAGGTAATTTCTCTTCATTGTGGGTGTGCTGCAAGTATATTCAAGTACTAAAAAAAATCGCAAAGGTATTTTAGCCAGCTCCACTCCAACTCTATTTGACACAAAGGCATGCAGTAAAATATTCCAAGAGTATCATTCCAGTTTTTCCAAACGTATAGACTCTGGCCAAAAATCTCTAAGTAAATATGTTTCACTTAAACTGGAAATTGCAAGCCTGCTTTCATTTCTAACAGTTCTATTTCTAACCTTGAGATCAGGTATGTGAAAGCTTCACGCTATGACACACGCTCCTTTTAAATTCTCATTCTAACTGTGCTGCAGAAAAGAAGTAAAGCAGCTGCCCCTTTAAAGCAATAGCAAAGAGAATATATACCCCCCCCTTATCAACCCCTGCCAACGAGATACTGTGGCATATGCAACAGAAGATACAACTGCTAATCAAAATAAAATACATTCAAAAAAAAAAAAAAAGGAGTAAGGCATTGCAAACAGTACATACGCTTATTTAAAGCAGTAATCTCTTTGGTCTAATCTAGTTACATACTTTCGTCTTTTCTAAGAGTCTGCCCACAGCAGATAAACACACAAACCTTCTTGTGCTGCACCAACTGACGTCAGCAGTCGCTTAGGAACCGCCTTTGGTGCAAAAGTGGTAGTACCGAAACTATGTTTACAATTGAAAAAGAATGAAGTATGCAGGGCTCACCAGAGCTCCGGGAAAAGAGACACAAATTTATAAATGTAAACTACAAAAGAGCTTCTCGAAAAATTCAGGGGGCTTTCAAAGACATTTTGTCTGCTCAAATGACTTTTGGTGAATACCAAGAGCAATCGATTTATTTTTTGTCTTTTCAATGGTAACATTTTCACTCTGCCCAGAAGGAAAAAAAAAAAGTAGCCGTCAGTTTGAAATGTAAGCTCTGACCTTCTTTCACTTCTATATAAACTAAATGAAAATTCAAATCCAGTAACAACTTAACTGGGTAACTGTTTACAGGGACAAAGCCCTGTTGTTCACACAGAAAAAAAACAAAAGATGTCACAAAACAACCTGTACCAATAGAAACAGTCATTCTATCACTATTTTCTAAGTAGTTAACTGTTTAGAAAGCCTAGTATTTAAGGAACTTAGAAGGGCTGTATTTTAAATAACTCAATAGAAAATTATTCAGAAGACCGTGAAGAATAAACAACAGAAAACTGCACAGATGAAAAGCTACTTGAGATAATTTCCCAAATTACCTGAATTTAAAATTTCAGAATTTTAATTTTGAAAAAATGTGTGTGAAAACTCTATGAACAGGCTTACTTAATTAGTCCAGTGTAATTTACAAGTAAAGCTCAAATTCTAAGCTGCCTGATACCTTCCATTCTATAACAACATTCTATAAAGTTTCTAACCATTTCTGGAAATCTATTGAATAAGAAAAAAAAATTGCATAATCTATACAAGTTTAAAAAATGGCATTTAAAGTGCTAGATACAAGTATTATACCTCTAGTAAGCACTCCCCAGCTCCAGTCTGGAAATGAAACAGTTTTTTCATCAGAGCTGGGCCTAATAGGAATGCACTGTAACGTTAGACATCATAACAGAGGGAGTCTGTGTCGTGTGTGCTCACATTCCTCCTGCTGGCTCTGAGAAAACACGAAGGAAGAAGCTAAAACTCGAGTGGCCAAAAAAAGGACACTGCTGAGAAGAACACGGAATAATTTGAGCCAATATTACAAACCCCAGAATGCTTATTTTCATACTCTTTTGACACAGATCCAATATGAAACCCCACATTCAACAGACCCTCTCAACCCCTGTACTATAATGATTTACTCAGACCTGAGAGGTTGTGTGTGTATCTATCACAGTTTTTTTGCTGCACACATCTCCAATCAAAAAAAACCAAAATGGCATGGAAAGAGAACATCTACCTAATATAACACCTGCTTAATATAATCATTACCATAAATTTAGGAAGGCTAACTGGAATATATGTTATAACAAATGGAAGTGATCAAACTCAGGAAGACCAATATAACCCCACCATCCATATGCAAAGTAGAAAAAGGCAGTAAACGGGTAAACCTCTCTTTTCAGACACTTAGATCCTAGCATGCAGAGTTTTAGCAATTCTCTAAAACCAAAACAAGCAAAAGGAGCAAGTAAAACCAGCTTGATCTGAAGCAGATAATGACTGATTCATTACTCTCAGTGCTTTTTTGTCTTCTATCAGGAGTGGGAGAAAGCTTGGATTCCAATTCACCCCTAAAGAATATTGTCTCTGGATAGAGCCCAGAGGCAATTTGGGCCAACAATAGCCGTATGATCCCAAACTGAAACACTTCAACACCATCTAAAGGTCTAAGTAGTTTATCTGGAAGTGAAGCAGAGAGGTCTGAAGAAAAAAATATAGTTCTACTAAACTCAGCAATGCCTTACTTATTGATTCAGATAGAGTTCTGGAATTGCCTCAGCTTGCTTTCTGATTTATATGCCTGTACCTGGGCTCTAAGTCAACTTCTCCAGAATTCTGAATTTACTTCCCATCACACCTCTCATCATGACAGCTGAAAACTGAGTTTCCAGTCATCTACCACCCTTGGAAAACAAAGCATCACTTTTCCGCTGCAGTATCTGGAACCAATCAAGGTGCTGAAGGGAACAACTTGCTGTTCTAACTGCTGTGCTTTGAGAATTTTGAGGAGCTAGAGCACAGTTCAACTGTGCTTCCACAGAGAGCAGCAGCAGGAGACTCTGTTCTCCCAAGTCCCACTGCTGGTAAACCTCCCAAACAGAGACTTTCAGAAGCCACCTGGATAATATTTTCAATATGACTTGGGATAGGAAGGAAAGAGTCAGAAACAAATGTCTAGTTGTTACCAAAAAATGCAGTCTGTGCACTAAGCACACACTACACAGAATTCTAGTCAGAATTATGCTCCCACAGTGACAGCTTTGTGACCCACAAAGAGGTAAGGCTTACTGAGGGAATTGTTTTGTTGTTCTAATAGCTGGTCTTGGAAATGGCCAAGTTTTAAGTAAGTGTCTTTTCCCCTCTTCACCCTCCCCTTTGTAAATGTTAGCTAGTTAATTTTAAAACAAACAAAAACATCACCTCACTGCCTAAACAGATGACACATGCCTATGAGCAATGTAATACACTATAAACATAAAAACCGTCTTATCTGCAAGCAAAATGTGAACTTGGAGATCCAATGAGAAACATTCTTCATTAACACACAAGTTCCATTTCTTAGAGTGAGGCAAAAATAACTCTGAGCATCAGAGAAGACTGAGGAAAAGGAGTGGTAATCAATGTCAATAAATCTTCATGCTTTCTGGTCATTTAGTGAAAAGAAACTCTATGAAAACTTTTCTTTTGCTTGAAAATCAAGTTTCTCTGCTTCATTCTTTTATCTGCTGTCCATTTTACTACTCAGAGCTCCACAAGAATAGACTGTGATCGATCCTTTTCTTTCTGAATAGATACAATACCAAATAAAATACCAGTGAGACAACTTTCTTTTACATCCCAGCAGCAGTGAATCAGGCCTCATGCCAGATCAAAACTTCTTCAAGCTCGTCCTCTAAAGAATGGCCATTGCCATTTCCATCTAGTAAAAAAAAGGAAAAGTTGTACTTGCTGCAACAAAGGCACAGAGCACAAAAAAATAGCCAGTAAATAAGTCAGCATTTCATTTATATTGGTGCTGTCATTGCTAAAGAGCTCATTTCCATAACTGGTAAAGACTGAGGAGCAACAAATTAAGTCCTTATAACATCACAGGAAATACACCGTAATGTTTCACTACATATAAGAGCATCTTCCCAAAAATTGAATAAACATCTCAACAAGGAGTATCAGGACAACAAACGCTTTTTCAGTAAAAGGGTAAGTGCCTCTGTGAGGAGCATAAATGATGAAAACCTTAGAAGTTTTGTCTTATGACTGAATTACCAGGCAACTTGGACTTGGATGTTTATCCTCTGTCAAATTTCACTGAAATAGGCAATGATTTCAAAGATACTAAGGATGGATACTCCAGGCTGACAAAGTTGAGGCTGTTCAGCCTGGAGTAGAGAAGGCTGCATGGAGACCTCACAGCAACCTTCCAGTATCTGAAAGGGGCCTACAGGAACGCCAGGGAGGGACTCCATCAGGCACTGCAGTGACAGGACAGGGAAAATGGCTTCAAACTGAGAGAGAGAAATTCAGATTAGAAATTTGGAAGAAATTCTTTACTGTGAGGGTGATGAGGCACTGGAACAGGTTGCCCAGGGAAGCTGAAAGTGTCTCACTGGATGGGGCCCTGAGCAACCTGGTTCAGCGGAAGGTGTCCCTGGCCCACGGCAAGGGGTTGGAGCTAGGACATAAAAGTCCCTTCCAACCCAAACCATTCTATGATTTTATGAATGATTGCATTCATTTTATGAATGATTGCATGACAGAAAGGCATTTGAATTAAACTACAAGGCATGCACACATATGCTGTGTGTTGATTTATAAATTTGTCTACAATTTTTCAGTAAAAGGGTAAGTGCCTCTGTGAGGAGCATAAATGATGAAAACCTTAGAAGTTTTGTCTTAAGACTGAATTACCAGGCAACTTGGACTTGGATGTTTATCCTCTGTCAAATTTCACTGAAATAAGCAATGATTTCAAAGATACTAAGATACTAAGGATTACCCTAGAGAGCCATAGCCAAAAAGAAGGTCAGAACAGCCACTTCAGAGAGAACCTGGAAAACAGACATCCGTGATAGGGGAACAAAAAATTCTTTACAAAGTCCAGATACAATTATAGAATCATAGAAATTTTAAGGTTGGGAAAGAACTTTAGGATCATCAAGTCCAACTCGGTTTAGCACTACCACCACGTTCACCATTAAACCATGTCCTCAAGTACCTTAACCACACATTTTTGAACTCTTCCAGGGATGATGACTACACTGCTCCCCTGGGCAGCCTGTTCCAAAGCTTTACAACCCCGTCCATGAAAATATTTTTCCTAAAATCCAATCTAAACCTCTCCTGCGGCAACTTGAGGTCGTCTCCTCTCATCTTATTGCTGGCTGCCTGGAAGAAGAAATGAACCCCCACCTGGCTACCACCTCCTTTTAGGCAGAGCTAGAGAGTGGTAAGGTCACCCCAAGCATCCTTTTCTCCAGGCCAAACACCCCCAGCTCCCTCAGCTGCTCCTCACAGGACTTGTTCTCCAGACACTTCACCACCTTTGTTGTCCTTCTCTGGACTTGCTCCAGCACCTCAATGTCCTTCCTAAACGGAGGGGCCCAGAACTGGGCACAGCACTGGAGGTGTGGCCTCACCAGTGCCCAGCCCAGGGATCAACCCCTGCCCTGGTCCCGCTGGCCACACTACTGCTGATCCAGGCCAGGATGCCACTGGCTGCCTTGGCCCCTGGGCACTGCTGGCTCATGTCCAGCTGCTGTCACCAGCACTTTCAGGTCCTTTTCTGACAGGTGCTTTTCCAGCCACTCCTCCCCCAGCCTGTAGTGCTGCAGGGGGTTGTTGTGACCCGACAGGACAATGTCTCATATTAGAATTTAACAGGAAGATAAAATAGGAAACAGGAAATTATTTCTTCAAGACTTTTTGTCTTGTATCATAAACTTTGGGGATATATTTATGCTTTAGCTTCTTGAAAGGGCTATGATTTCAAGAATCAGCGCAACATCAGAATTAAAGCTTCAATCATGAAAGATGTTCAGAGGAAACAGCTTGAGAGTTCACAAAAACAAGTTGGTTGAGACTAGAAAAAGCTACTTATAAAAGAAATGCTGATTCAAACGTTCAATTTATTTCTCTTCAATGAAAAAGAAATCTATACTGGTGCTTGAAAACACTGATGTAGAAACTTCTAACTCACTAACACCATAAGACTGAGTCACTTTACTATGTTTAAACAATGTTGACTCCCACTTTCACGCTGAAACAGTTTTAATTAATTGCCTCAGGCCACAGAAAATGAGCTACTACTCTGCAAACTAGAAAATGCAGTTTCTCAGTGTGTATAAATGGTTATTAAAATTATTACAACTGCTTAAACAAAGACATTCTGTACAGTTCACATCAGTTATCAAACTAGTCAGAATACTAAGCAGTACAGTTTAAATGTCAAAATGCAAAAGCTCTTATTTAGTTTCAATAATTTTTGATTATATTTTTGACACTGGCAATTTTAATAATATAAAAAGTTGTGTAGCTCTCAGCCTGAAAATACAGGGAACTTTACAATATTTAGTCATCAAAATGGTTCAGTCATTAAATAAACAGATCTGAAAATGGGGTGGGGAAGGCAGGTATCTTCTGTGAATGTTGGACATTCTAATTTTCTTTTTTATCCTTTTATAAATTTTTTAGATTTTGGGGCATAAGGAGTTTTTTTTTTAATCCAAGCTTCAAAGTAAATGGCCTAACAATCATTATCAAGTAACCAGCACAGCAGAACATAGCAATTATTCCATCAAATAAAACCAATAAAGCTACAAAAGGACTTACAAGAAGCTGTAGAATGAATGGTATTAATTATCATGTCACTATTGCTATTTTTCATATTGGAAATTTGAAACATTTTGAATACTTAGTTGAAATTTTCTGACAAAATATTGTCTTCTGAAAGTACTGTCTTTAAGCATTTTGTCAAAACAAAAATCCTTTACAAGTGTTCCAAGAGAGACTAAAACTCTCTCTTACATAATGAAAGCTAAAAAATATGAATTTATGATAGCTTTTTTCAGCATTTTAACAATGCAACAAAAAAAAAATCTGTAATCTTATCATGAATCAAGCTATACGTCAAATACCAAAGCAAACACTTAAGAGATTCTGAAATCGCTTCTGTTTGATGCTTGTTTCTGAGCAATAGATAAAAGGGTGACCTTTACTTTTCCTCGACTCACACAGGGCTGTAACCAGCTAATTAAGCTAATTAATTAATTAAAATCTGCACACAGGATATTTGCATTAAGAACCAAACCTGTAATATATAAGAAAGACAGATTTTTGACTGGAGGCCACCAGACAGGGAGGTTTAAAAGATAAAGCAGGGAAACCAGATTAGAATTGCCTGGTCTGGCCTGGGGTTTTATCCCCGATGGCACTGAGCATTTACAGGAAACATTGGCTAAATTCACAGAGCATTCAACTTTTGACAGTTTGTCAGCCACAACAAGGAGATTTGGCAAAATATTTAAAGTCTTGTGGGCTACTTTTCCAAATATTTAATTTATCAGAAAGATTAATGGCAGAATGGAATTCAGCACAAAACATCCACCCATGCCCACTCAATTTCCTGGGCAGATTTCACAGACTACTCTACCATTAGCAGCATTACATACAGCTGGTTTAGGGCTACCACAAAGAGGAGTCACTGTACCCCTTTTCTTGAGATATTATAGGGTCATTTATAGCTGTTTACACTCACTATAGTGGACGACTGCTAAGAGCCACAGTCTTCCAAGTGCTTGCCAAACTGCCTCAGTCAATGAATAATTCTCCTCAACTATTTCTTGCAAAATATTTCTAATCATGTTTTCAGTCAAAAAGTCTTTGTTCTATTTCAGATCCTCAGAGTATTTGTGTCAACAAGCCATACTTACTAGAGACCTTAGAGAACACATCCCAGGCAGTGTTCAAGGCCAGGTTGGATGGACACCTTCCAGTCAGAAGGGCAGGGGGGGATAGAACGAGGTGATCTTCCATTCCATGGTTCTCTGATATGCTGGGAATTCCAGTGAGAGAGGACCCTGCACATCCTTCACACCGCGTTGTGTTGAACACATTGACATGTACAATCACCACCAAATAGATAAAGCCCTAAGAATTGCTTATTTGACATTATAAAATTAAAGTGTTCCAACTCCATCTTCTGGCTAGGAATAATTGATATGGAAGATCAAAAATGATTGAGTGAATTCAGCTTGACTTTAGGCTTTACTTAAGAACTTCAGGCTTCTAAAGTTTCCTTTTTTATGTGATTGAAGCTTTCTCTCCAGTTTATTTTTCACTTCCCTCTCAGTTCTCCCATGTGTGAGCTTGATCTTTGTCTTCATCTATGTAATCAACATTTTTGTTAATGTTTTAGTTTAAAAAATGTGAATTTCATCAAGAGCAAATTTTGTCCTTATCTTCCTGAATATTATTTTAAAAGATAATAAAAATAATAATAATTAGGTGATATGTAATGGTCCTTGTGTTAGGAACCCATCATTAGTTGCACAATGCAAGATTTAATATTTCAGATTTCATAAGGGAATAGGGCTAACAACTCCAAACAGCAGGGCCACAGATGTTTTCACACAATTTTCTCTTTGATCACAAACCTTGAGCAGACAGTAGAAGAAAACACAAAAAATTCACAAAAGAAACAGATACCTGAAGTAATTTTTGTCTATTCCTCAGCAGCTGAATTTGTTCAAAAGCTGAAATGAGACACATGGTGCTCCTGCTTCTATCTCCACTCCCAATCCCATCTGCAAAAAATTGTCATGCTGGCTTAATGCATCTTACTGGTGATTCTACTGAAGGAGTGACAGAATAGATAAGCAGATAACTCTACAAAATTAACATACCAAGGACTAGAAGTTATTATAAAAGCAGTAAGCAAAAACAAGTTTGGATTGCCCAGTTGCACATTACAGAAAATTGCAAACTGGATGGAACAAAGGAACTGGCAGGAACAAAGTGGTAGGACCTATTTGTCCCATGAAATTCAGCCTGGCCTTGAAATATTAATGAGAAACTGACATTTTCATCATATTCTCCTATTTCTTCATATTCACATATGTGAATTTTTGGCAATGTGAAAGCTAGGAGCCAAGGAGGATTACTAAATGAACTAGATAGAAACTTCTCAACTGTAGCAACTCACTTTTTTGGAACTTCAGGTACCCACAAAAGTCAGAAAAACCATCACATAGAAGCATCAAAGGAACAGATGCTGCCTCAGAATGAGAGGATTTCCACTTTAGCATTCCTAGGTGATAGCTTTTTTTCACTACCACATTACACATTTAGTCCTGTAGATGGAAGCATGAATTGATGAGAGTCCAAGACTCAGAAGGTGACTCACAGAAGTGTTGTTACAGTTTTATAAAATTTTTGTTTTATTTCGCTCCAAGAATTATGAAGAATTTTCACATAAACAGAACAGTATTAAAGCACTGTTTCAAAGGAGTGCCAAATATTCTGGTGTTTGGAAGAGCCTAATTCACATGTGCCCTTTACCAGTTCATTCTGTACAGATGTATCAATGCAGTGTGATTCTATCTGGGACCACACGATCTTCAATTTTCTTCAAACAAACCCTCTGCTTCATTTATGTAAAAGTCTCACTTAAATATCTAAATTGCACCTTTCATTCAAAGCCTTTGTGAAAACTTGGTATGGTACCACATTTTCCTGCAACTGCTGAATTTTAACTACCTGTTTGCCATATTTCAGCCATCCAATGCTGAAGCATTTTGCTCCTTTACATCAAACAGACAATGGAGAATATATGGCTCACTCAAGACATGGGAAAAAATAGAGAGGCTTTTGGGCACAAGAGGATGCTCTTTTGACTGATGTATTGGGAAATTCTAAACACATCCATTCTTTACACAGCAGCACCATTAGTTCTCTTAAATCAGCACAACTTGGCATGGCCACAATAAAGCTGCAGCCCTGCCCTCCCTCTGCTGCTCATTCCCATCCCTGGGTGACTCCCTCCCTTTTGCAGCAAAAGCCTTTATGCAGACACGTGGCAAGGAGCTCCAGAAAAGAACTGATTACTTTTAACAAGGATTAGTTCCCCAATTTAGTTCACTGTGTAGTCTCATGAATGCTTGTGTCAGCACAATGGAGGATGGTGCCAGGGCAGGAAGGAGCAGACAGGGCTGGAAAGGACCACTCCTCTCAGCCTTGGTGCCATAAAGCATTCAGGGAATTGGAATATTTGAGTAGAGGTGTTCAGATTAAAAACTGTATATCCAAAAGTCAATATAAAAAAAAAATCACTTTTTGTGACTATATAAAAAACTAATCTAGATTGGACACAGTTCTTAGCATCAAAAAATTATGCCCTGACCTCAGAACTCATAATTTTAATCAAGACTTGCACTGCAAATGTACCTCCCAGCCAACAAAACCTGCTGTTGCACCACACATTTTACTTGGTGCTGCTGCTGGTATTAAAAGCAAAAAAAGAGAGGGGGGAAAAAAAAACCTAAAGAAAAAAACCCACCAACAATGAGGAAGACTGGGGGGGAAATAGAATATAGCAGAAACAAATACAAGAGGTCAGCATTCCAATTTTTAAAAAGTAAATAAATAAAGTAGGGTGGGAAGAAAGGAAGTAGGTATAGAGAAGTTACTGATAGCACTAAATCACTTGATTTAAAAGGTCATTGAAGTTCTTGGCCTCAAGCGTGCATCTTAACAAATACATTTCCTCTAAATAGGTACAATATAGAGAGGATAACACTTTAAGTCAAAAATGCTTAAAAAATTACTATCCCAGAAGGAAACTGTAGTGGAATGGGAAGACTGGGAAAAATCATTTGCAAACTGTTGCATTCTATTGATTAGTTAAGGACTTAAATTCTGTGTGGACACCAAATACATTGGGAGGAAGCCTAACACTGAAGAAACTGGGAACAAGTCAGTTACTTGGACACAGCAAATAAATAAACTGTGAAAATCACAAAATAGTAAAGGAAAACTTGTGACATGCCAGGAAAATTTAGAGATGGCCATGGCATGCCTCTCTGTTATTCCTCCTCGCTTTTATCCTCTGAAAATCCAAAACAAACAAAGAAGCCCAATGACAGGTTTACCACAGGCTGAAGTTGTGATGTTCTAGGGTGGAGATGTAGAGAAACTTCCTATTCATAAGAAAGAGGAAGGTTTTAATATCAGGAGTAAGGGGAAATATATCTACATAATTTCTGCTGTCGATCATAATGATTACATGGAAATAAAAAATATTCCTGGCAAAGATAGTTGAAAATAAAAAGACCTGGATGGAAGTTATTCAAATTACACAATAGGAATAATAAGAATTTTTAAAAGGCTGCCCATTTAAGGGCTTCTAATTGTCATTTAGGAATATGATGAGGACACAAAACAAAGAAAACACCCTTGTGCTGCTCAGAAAAGCATGGAAACATTCCTGATGCACAACATTTTCCACGCAAGGTGATCTGACTGCTGGCAATTTTAGCTTCACATGCTTTAAAAAAAAAAAATATTGTCAGTCACTTTCTTCTTGTTTTCAGTGGAATTTTCTACAAAACAGTTTGCTGATTTGTAAAAACTACAGTCAGAAGGAGATGGTAGAGACCTTAATCCCTTTTCTTTCATAGCACCCACCTATTTGACTGGTTCTGTTACAGAACAAACAGTATGAGACAAGTTGACTTGTCATGACACTGACAGATACACACCAAATGTCTTCCCAGGAATTGGACAAAACATCACTGATTTTGTTGAAAAACATGCAGTCTCTTACTGTAATGCCTGAAAGATGAAATAGCCAAGTAGCATCCTGTTCCATCTGTTATTACAGACTTATCTTTTGAAACATGCATGTATACCAAACAGTCAGGCTGAGAACCCACAAAACAACAACTGAGTATTGTCAGCTCATAAAAGCACTTGGAAAATAGCTAACAAGTGCCAGAATGAAGATCAAATACAGATAATTAAATAATATTAGAAGTTATGCAGAAATGTAAGTATGTGATCATGTAACTCCCATTTCCTTCATCAAAGGAAAACTGACAAGGCTTACAGGACTAAAATACTAAACAAGGATAAAACAAAATATCCAATATGCCTGATGTACTGCATAACTTGCAGGAATTGCCCTAAAAATTGGCAGAATTGCAGGACATAATCAAACCCAACAGGGACCTGATGACACCATAGTCTCCATTTTACTATCCAGAATTGAAGGTGCAAAGAAAATTTAGGACAAAATTCAAAATTGTGATTTCCACACCTTGCTTTTTTAACATCAACACTAGCTCCTTATTGATCACCCAGATTTAAGTCCCATTGACTTCAACAGTAAAACTTCCTATCTTGCAGCTGAGCCAACACAAACACACAACAAATACAGCCCTAACCAGGCAGTGGCCACATGCAATGTCTGGGCAAGGCAGCCAAACTACTCTGAAATATCAGCAGAACCTGTGATCTTCCTTTTTAATGGCCAATAAATCCCTGGTGTTTTAGCCACCTGCACACAATTTTTTTTTTTTTTAAATTTTTTTTTTTAAGTAAAATACAGTTGGAGAGAAAGTTGTACAAAGGTCCCAGGCCACACAGACAGTGATCACCATTTGGAATGCAATCCCAGTGACCAGCTAACCATAAATGACACTGGCCTGCTGTCCAGAAAATGCCCTAAGAATATGGGCTGCCAGACTCTTTACAGCCAAGGCAATTTATCATAAGTGTGCAGAAATGAAGATACTCAATCTTTCTAAGCCTTGTATCCAAGGGTTTGGGGAGGAAGGGGAGGGGAAAGTAGGGTTTGAAATTGGGAAAGTCCGGTGATTTTTTTTGGTCGTCTTTTTTCCTTCATGCTTTTAATAAGGACTAAAATCTTCAAAATAAATTGAAAAGCCAAGTATGCAAGCATTTAAATTATATTGACTTTTTAAGCATTGCACAAACTGAAAAATGTGTATTCTATATTAACCTTGATGTTTTAACAACTCTGGCCTTCAGCTATGTACCATAATTCTAGTTCGTTAAAATCTCTATTTGTGTGTTTGCCTATGTAACAAATCCATGGAAAAATAAAAACACAAACGTTTCTGATTTAACCTGTTGGTCACTGTGTGATTTTTTCCCTAAAAAATCATGCCAAAGCTAGCCACGAGGCAATACTCATACTAACAATATACATCAATATTAAGCCAGTTAGTGTAAATTTGTTTACAGTTCTTAAGTGGATACAGAGGATATGATGATTTTCTGAGATAAAACACACACTGCTTTCAACACTAACTGGCTTATATTGGTGGATAGGTAACCACTGGAAATAACTGAATTTTAATCAACAACGATAAAAAGGATTTAGGAAAAAATCCCTTGCTTTAGACGTTAAGCCTCAGGTAACACTAATTTTGGAAATTATGTTTTAATATGCAGCACACAAAAATACTTCAGACTAACTGCTGGAAAAGCTGGCGATATCCAGAATACTGGTGAAACTCGCAGAGCACTTGATTTTAGCAACTAGGGAAGGTGATTTTCATACAGATCACAAAAACGTGATTGTTCATTTTTGAGAACCAAGCACAGCTACAACGTTCCTCACAGAAGCAGCGTGGAAAATTTAAAGAAATTGAAAAATTTTTCCCAAGCAGCGCTTCACAAATTCTCTGGAGCGCCGCGGCCGCAGTCACAAGCAGAGGGCTTGAGATGGAGCCAGTCTCTCCCTTTGTAAGAGGCGAGTTCAGCTTGCAACACTATCAAAAATAAAAGAACTGTAAGCTAATTGCTGGCAAGTATGACGCAAGCGGTTTCCTCGGTAACAGCCCAAGTTGCTGAAGTGCCTGATCCAGCATTTCCTCATCTGTTTGCACTCACACCAGCAGTCTGACAATGTAGTCACTGCATCCTGTTTCACTCAGCAGCCAGAGAAACGCTCGCCTTAACCCTTGAGTTACAGCTTTCCACTTAGCCCAGCTCAAAGCAACTTCTCGCAGCCAGGCTTTGCGCAGGCGTTTGCATTTTCTCACAACTTGGCAGCAGCTGTCCACGCTTTGCCTTTTTTATTTTTAATTGAGAAAGAAAAGATGAGCAGGAAAACAATTTTAATTTTTTTTTTAAAGTATCTTTCAATCTGTAATTTCTATTTGCACTACTGAAAGTTTCGGCCACCAATTAAATTTTTTAAAATTAGTCGCCTGCAGACTTTACATAAAATAATGAGTTATATGTACTTTTGATCTTAACTTTATAGCTACAGAATTCTCCTGATTTTATAATATACTTAAAGTAAATTAAATGCAAATACCAAGATTATCTATCAAACTGCTTCTTATTCAGTTCAAATAGATGTAGACTCATTTATAAGTAGCAAATACATTTTTTAAATGTATCAAAAAACAATATATACACGAAGGAATTTTAAAAAATCACATTTTGATCTAAAAAAATGTAGAGAGCATGGATCTCATCAGTGTGCATGGAAACTGCAGATCCTGGAGAAAAAAAAAAGATTATGAAAAAGAACAAATGCTGGCCTTTCTGGCAATCTATTGAACACACAAAATAGAGATTATTTTACAGTCTACTTCTTATATGTGAATTTGAATTTGGTCATTTCAGGACATGAATAAACATGAAACAAACTATTTTCAGCACAGAGCTTTTCTGTGCTGACATCAGTGCTTATCCGGTGTAAAACACGACTGTTTTTCTCTACTGTGGGAATAGCTGTGGGCCACAAAGAAAGCAATAAGGTGAGATAAAAGTAATTAGTTGTTGTTTAAATTTCTGGGCAATTCTTCACCAAGGAAAAATGCACATGAAATTTACTGGTGAAAAGGTCTCCCCCCTTCACAGAGTGATCTGCTCAGTGCACTTTCAGACGGGAAATCCCCCTCGAGCATTCTGAAATGGATGACGGCCAGCCAGAACAACCTGTCACAGCAGCTTCCTGACCACCAAAGAGAACCGGGTACCGAAAATGTGAAGGTGCAGGCATGAGACAGTGGCAGGGACTTTTCAGAATTCCTTTCCCCAAAGCTTACTCACTCAGGGGCCAGTCCGCACCACACCAGAACTGCTCTGCAAGGAGATCGAAAACATCCTGATTTCCCACTAACCAGCACTCTCATTCTTTCTAATACACTGTGTTTCTCCTTTTCCTCAGGAAGCCTTCCTGCTCAAATCTAGTATCATAATGTAACAATATTCCAAAATATAAAATAACGAATTTTAGGCAAAAAAGCCCAGGGGTACAGAGAAAGGAGCAAGCCGAAATAAAACTCCCGAGAACAGTAGGCAGTTATGCACTGTCACCTCTACTTCTGTAGAAAAGTAGAAAGCAAAAAGTTAATACCACCTGATCTTTCTCAAAATATAGATGTTTCCATCAGTAGGATTTTCTACTCTGTTATTACAGATTTTTCTCTGCATCACTTCTTAGTTTCTTCCCATTCACCTGCATTCCCCTTATGTTATTCCTCTGTGCTACAGCACCCACATGGTTTGCAGGAAGGCAGAAGAAAAACAGAAATGAATGTCTTCTTCGCCCATAGATAATTTTTCTCAACTGAATGGAAAGCCAGCTCAGGAAAAAAAATATAAAGGAAGTAGTCTGGTATGTGATTATGGAAATTCCAGAATGAGATCAAGCAGTTTCAGGGATGAGGACCAGATTTTCTGCAATGATAAGCAGAAAACCTGGGATGGCACAAGGCATGTTGAGGAACCCTAATGTCCCTACAGGGGAGGGAAGCAAACCAGCACAAGCTAGCAGGGTACAGAAGATTCCCACCCTAACTGTATTCAGCAGTGGATTAGGGAACCCTGAGAAAAGTGATGAGGCACATGATGGCTTTAGCCTAAGGGATTCAAGGTTCAGACAGTTTCTCCAAAACTAAAACATAAAATGGTTGCCAAGGATATCTTTGATAAAATGAGTTTTTAGGTGAGTGGGGATTAGAACCAGGTGGAAGAACATCCACACACAAGTTCTGCCAGAGGTTACGAAAAGTTATTTTGTATATAAATATGAACAAAAGCCTCTGCAAAAGTTGGAAATCTATCCAAATACTACTGACTTAGTACTTTTACAATCCTCAGAATTATCATCTGCCTTATAACAATCCACTGACTATGAAATCCACCATCACAGTGTAGATTTCTGCAGCTCTGTCTCTTGCTGCACTCTGGGACACAAGAAGAGAAATACAGCTCTGGTCACCAAGCTAGGTGACACCCAAATGATGCTCACGATAAGAGCAAGGCAGGGAACCAGCTGTCCTTTTTAATTCTGTTTTTTCTTGGCTTACCCCTCTTACTGAAGTCTGCTGGGGTACCACTGCAGAACATCTCAGAGAGTGAACCAGAAGAAAAAGACCCGGGACACAACTGGGTATCTAACAGATTTGCTGAACCAAAGTATTACTCAGATATTGGAGATAAAGTTCAAAATTTCTTTAAAATAAAGAAATGTTCTGTGAAAATCCACTTAAATATGCTAGCCTAATGGAGGCAAGCAAAGCTCAAGGTATCAGGACAAAAAAATATTCCTCTGCTCCTACTGATCCTGTTACAATCCAAACTGTAATCAGAATGAAATACCTCAACTAAATTCATGGTCAGTACTATACAGATCAGGCAGAGCTTTCCTGTAGCTCTCAGACACTGCAGGAAAGTACAACAATAAATACAAATCCTGAGTCTTTATCTCCATTTTTAACGGTGAAGGAAGATATTCAGTATTTATTTTTTGAGGCACAGCTCATTCCATATTATCATTAATCAACCAGCTCCTCTTGCTAGAACTGCAGCCCTTGAGCCAATAACACTCATTTCTCCCTCCTCACTTGCTTACAATAGGAGAGAGCAAGGCAAAACACAAACAAGATGTCTAAAGGTTTAGTCTTCTTAAAAAAAAAAACAGCAAAAAAAGCACCTAAAAACACTAAACCCCAAACCAAGCTAGAAAACCTTTGTCCCCTCCATCCAGGAAATAAACAAACAAGGGATTGTTTTAAGTTTTGAAACTACTGAACACATGCAGATACTCTTTGGGTAGCAAAAAATAAGCTCCCAGCCACAAAAGCCCACATCTTAAGAGCTCAGATCTGACAAATAAATCTGCAGCTGCACTTAGGGAGAAGGAAGCAGATCACCTTGCATCTAACCTGCCGAACTAAAAGAGCAAAATGAACAAAGAACTGCACAATAAAATATAGCATCAAGATAAAAGAGAAGATATGCATGACTGTAAAAAAATAAATGTATGCAGCATCTTGAATATAGCTGAATTGTGTATGATTTTTCAATAATGGACAGTTACAAGTAACAGATTCTAGAAACGTTTTAATGCTGTAGCTACAAACATACTTAATTCTTCTGTGTTAAAAGTTATATGTTACAAAATGTTCTATAATTTTTTAAACAATAATTTGATTGCTAGGTTTCTAAATTGTAAAGTATTTTGAGTCAGAACACTTTCATATCTCTGCTGAAACAGACACTTGTAATTTTGCACCAAATTATGATACTGATCTTATAACAAAGAAAGAATGCATTGGTAGGAAGAGGTGTTCAGATTATTGTAAATGAAGAAAAGGTAAGGAAAGACAAGGATAAAGAAAGAAAAATTATATTTTAAAAAAAAGACAAGAAAATAAGCAATTTACTTTTAAATGTTAATCTCCTAGAAAATTATTTTCCTTGTACTTCCAAGGCCCAAATAATTAAAAATAAAAACATGGCTTCTAAAGGCACACCAAACCTATCCATCACCAGACAGGTGAAAGAAACATTGCTCCAAGAATGTATTCAAGACTGTTAACACTTGTTAAAGTTATAAATTACATTAAGCTCTGTGAATTTTTAAACAAGTAAGGACTATAATCTCAATCCTTAAACACTGCAAAACACATGTTCTTTTCCACTTGAAAGCTTAAGTGCTCTGCTGACTCTAGGGAGCTTCCTACTAGAACAAGTGTTAAGGCAAGCATGGAAGACTTACAAATCTTTAGAAAGGAGATTTTAACAGCAACTACTCTCATAAAAGACAAATTACATAGGACTAAATATACCTTTAGAGGTCCATTATTGAAGCTCTACTGACTTTTGCAGACACCTGAAAAGGCATCTCTTTATTACACAAAACACAGTTTAAATATTTTCTAAAGTTGTGACACACTTTCCTAAACAAGGTATCAATTTCATGCTTACAGGTGTAATATCAGTTTCTAACTTAGTTTGTCCTGAAATGTTAGGCCTAATAATGAGTTATGAAAATTTTACATGTAAGGACTGAGTTTTACTCAGTTTTAACACGACTACTTGAAGCTTAGGGTCTCTTATCTAGTTTTGATTTTTGCTCTTCATAAAAAATTCTTATCCGTCACACATAGAATAAAGTACTGGTTTTTTCATCAGACCCTTCTGCAGATGTCCCTGATATGACAGTCATTGCCTCAGAGGATTTGAAAACACAGACCACACTTACAGCAATAGCCAGCATCCCATCTGCCTCTGCTCATCTACTCGCATTTTATTATTTTCATCTTGACATCATAGAAAAGCACTTGCAAACTCATTCTTTTCAAACTTCTTTGAAATTCTCTGGCATATAATGAACAGGCTGCCAGTTATGAAAAATAAATTAAGTAACAACAGTGACAAAAAAAAAAAAAAAAAAAAAAAAAAAAAAAAGACTGGTCATTAACACAAACAACAAAAGTTGTTCCAAACTCTTTCTTCTCAATCCAACTTGTTCAAGCAGAGACTCCAAATAGAAAGAAAAATTAGACTTTCTATATTATGAGGGCATGGAAATATTCTGTTGTACTGAATAAAAAATAGCAAGAAATACCGATAAAAATTTTAATTTATGCTTTCTACAACTGCCTAAAAGTGAGTTAACAGATACTTATATTCAAAGTACATCCAACTGTGCTTTGCCATAACAGCAAGAAGCTGTCATCTACATCATGGTAATAACTCAACTTCAGACAGACATATTACAGTTCTTTAATCATTAGAAAAATCCTAAGTAACATTCCACAGCTTTTCTATGATTTAAACAACAACAACAAAAAAAAAAACCCAACCAAACAAAAAAACCCAGAAGGTGCCTAAACATCTCTGTGAATAATCTATGGAAATTTTCTCACTGCAAGGTTCGTTTGAAATCTGCTTCGTGAGCATGTTCCAGTGATCCCCAAAAGGATACTCTGCTGCCCCAAAAAAGCAGTTAGCTGAAACCAGGACAGAAGGTGGATGCGTGCAGGGTGGACAAACCTTGTTTGTGTTTTTTAGTTAAGATACGAAATATACTGTTCTATCCTATACTAACATGTTAGGAATAATCATGTCATCATTAATGCTTTATTTACATCTGTGTCTCAGTGCCCTTTTGTATGGACAATCTCAATGGAAACAGTAAAACCTGGGCCAATATTTATCATTCCCTGAGCAAAATAAAGTCTGCTTCTTGCAGATCCCACTGACCGAGAGGAAAATGTGCTAGCGTGCCTTTACTGCTCCCAGTCTGGGCCAATTCCTCCAGGGCAGTCGCTGCCAGAGCAGATGGTGTTTCACAGGCACAGCAGGATCTAAACTTTTTCAGCCTGCTAATCACACCTTCAGGTGTCAACACAAACTTCCCTCCCTTTCTACTCACACATCGGAACATAACTGCTTGGATCTACAGAAATGCAGTTTAAATTAACTGAAATTTCATTTCATACTATATAATTAGGAGGGAGAATGTGTAGGAAACTATGGAATTGCAAGAGCAGGTATGGAGGAGCCTTTAAGTGTATTTACACATTACACTGTCTAGGTGGCAAATCCAACGAAATGCAGGCCACTGTGAACACTAATTAACATAATAATCACTTAAGAGTTCTCTCAAAAAAACTCCTTTTTTTTTTTTTTAAGTTAGCATCATTAAACCACACATGACACTTTGTTTTATTAACTACTAAGGACATCCTAGAATAAAGAGATCTATCCCTGCCTCGAGAAAGCTCCCAAAAAGTCAGCTCACACTTCCAGAGGTACAAGCCCAGCTGAGAGGCCATCCCTGCCTGTAGAGCACACACGGTGTGAGGTTCCTTGGCCACCACACAGCCCTCACACAGGAGATAATGAGGTATCCCAGGGTCACTGTTGAGCAACCATCAAATGCTGAAAAACAGGAGGTGTATCAACAATTTCTGTGAAAGGATGGAAGATCTTCTGGACAGCCAGAAAGTACTAGGAAAAAGCTCCTTTAAAAACCCTGTACTTCTTAAACTAGTAACTTTAGAGTACTCAAATTTAGAATTCTTTTAAGAGAATCTACTAGGCAGAAAGAACAAAATTATATTCCTGAAGTGGTAAACAGGTATCACAAAACAAGACTTAGGAGGAAAAAAATAAGTAAGTTCAAACCCCTTAAAAATATGTTGTGATTGAACATGTAGTATCAACTGACACTAAGAAAAATAAAAAGACCCTAAATGGAAACATAGGCCTTTTGTTTTAAGTCACAGTGGAAAAAAAGTCATGCAGACATTAAGGCTAGTATAAGAATGTCTTTTTTACCCTTTAATTTAGCTCCTATCTCGTTAAAGTGTGTCAATTAATCAAAAACAAATGAAGCATGACCAGTAATGAAGGTTAAAGAGACATACTAACACCATAGTGCCTATGCAGGGAGTCATAATTAAGCTGTTATTTCAATAAAGCTGATGATATTTCCCTCTGGTAACTTAAGATTCCACACACTTCTAGAAAAGTTCATTCTATGTTATGAGTTTTGCTGATGAAATCATCCTGAGAGCAGATATTAAGGGGCAGGTGTGACACAGGTTTGCTGTATCACCACCCCTCAAAGGTACAGCTCCTCTGGGCTGGGGGAGCAGTACTGGCTGCTTTGGGCATAATGAACACACCCCAAATTAAACCCCATTCCTATCTCTGTGACCATCATCAGCATGGATACAGCTAAACCAACATACCTGTAATGCTAATTCACAAAAAGCCTGAGATTTTCCCCATACAAGAGAGAGGATCTCTCAAAACCAAATCCAAAGCATTCAAATACAGCCTCATATGATACCATCTCTATGGTATCTTGAATAACTTAAAACCAATAAATTATAGAGGAAAAATATCATTTTCATATTCCATAAAACTAACTTTTGTTTATCAAATGAACAACAAATGGAACATTTGCAACAAACATGCCTTTAACTTAGAGAAGGTATTTGGGTTTGCATAAAGGGACATTAAGGTTGGCAGCACTGGGTAACAGCACTTGTCGACATAATCATTTAATCAGGCATTGAATTGGAAATATGCCAGGTTTTTTTCACACACCCCTGTACAAACTGAAGCAAACACTGGTGGTCACGAATGTTCTGCGTTTTCCATAAATACTGAACTATCAAACAAATAGAGGGATATAAAAAACGATTTGGATATCTGCGTGCTGGTCTGTCCCTCTCCCAATAAATTTGCACTTGTTTCAAAGGAATGTGCTACATACAAAAGCTCTGTGTGAAAAAGTGAGGATGGTCCAACACATTGAAACTTACTGCTCACCAGCAGACAGTATTGATATGAATGATGTTCTTCCCCACAGCCAAACGATCCATTTTCACACACAAAACTGCTCTAGAAGCTGACATTTTGTTTCAGCAGTCATGCCTTGTTATGGCCCTTCTAGTTCCTAGAACAGTTTGTTTTGCCACACTCATCAATAAGGCCATTCACTTCACTGGTCTTCCTTAAGCACAGAGTTCCCTGACCTATTTCTTTCACAAATATCGGTAACACTTCCCTTCTCCAAATATCATCATCTGCCAGTTTGCTTGTTACCCTGTGAACTCTCATTTATTAACATCCATTGCTCCTGTCTGTTTTGAAGGCTCTAGCACAATTTTACTGCCACTGGATTCTTGAAGTTATTGATCCTTTTCATGCCTCAGAAACAATCACTCAGACATTGCACAATCTGGCCTGACCAATCCAAGCCCTAGCTTTAACCTTAAATTTTCATTTCTGCTATTGAGTTGCAGGAATTTCCCCTTTCTTTTTTTTACCGTTAAAATTTATTCTGTAGTGTCATTGCATCTTATTAAGCATTGTTTTCAGCCACTGGAAAGGACATGTTGAAATTCAACATTTTCTTTCACTCTCTTTTATTCTCATCTTCAGGTATTCTTTCAGCTTGCTCTCCACATAGTTATATCCTGGAAAAATCAGTGAGATTCCAGCAAAATATTTTATGTCTGTAGCCTCCTGTGGTCTGTCCTCTCTTTTCTTGTTTGGCAAACACAAGTTTCTCATCTGATTTCCTCCACAACTTTTTACATCAACAATAGAACAGACTACATCCCCAATCTTTGCACAAAAGTACAAGATTTACTCTTTCCCATCTTCAGCAACTGGTATCATCTAACAGTTTTATTTGGCTTTGTTCAGCAATTTCTTTTGAGGGTGGTAAGGCTTCATGAAGTTTCCACTTTAAAGTATCAGAAAAGCAAAACAGGAATAAAAAAAAAAAAAAAAAAGCTTTTTTTTTGTAAGTTCCCAACCAAATGTGCCATAGGGCCCATGCTGTGACAGACTCCCCACGGCACCTGCATCATTCTGGTGTTCCCTCATGACATGAGACACAGAATCCAGCTCACACTGCAGACTTGCCCTGCATTGGGTCATATTCCATAGGGTTTCTTCGCTTCCCACTCATGGGTTTTTCATAAAATTTGCTGGGATTTGATCTTGTAAGGCCAATATACTACAATCTTAGAATAGCACTATCAGGCCTACGCACGCACAGACGTATTTTGTGTCAAAAGGTGAGCCTTTTTCTCAGAAAAATACACCAAATTTCTTGCCATTCTCTTCCCTTTCATATCTAACCTCCCAGCATACATTGTTGTGTACCAGCATGGGTGCTGCCCCCTCTTTTTCATTCTAGAGACTCTCCCAGGCACCTTTTGTTTCTCATCTCTACAAGTTTCTTTCATAAATTTAAAACATTTCCTGGTCCAAGCTGAATATTACTACTTTATGTAATTTATTCTGCTATTTTTCTTCAACACAGTCAATCATGCAGTTGTTGGAACTGCCTCTCACAGTTTCTTTCATTTCTTTCCTACTGGTGCTCTGTAACATGCCTCCCTCACCTTCCAACAAATTTCTCAAGCATTTCCACAGCAGTGGTCTTTGATCTCCTTCCTTTCTCCACTTATATTTTCTTTCCAGGAAAACACACCTGAAGCAACAGTCAACCTCCTTCAAGACACAGACAGCTCAGAGACACTCTTGCCTGCTTTTACTTATGCAGAATATAAACTGCCACCAAGTCTTGGATATCTAAAAGCCAGCTTAAGGTCAACTTAGCTAACAGTTCTTAAGTGCACTCAGTCTCCTTAAACCCCTTCTTTGGCACTCTCAGTGGTCCCAGGTGAAACTTTGCCAGAGGGTAACATCTTAAACTCTGATCCCTCTATGGGCAAATCATGATTCAATCATCCTTTCTTTGTGATACAATCCTGAGAGAGAGAGAAAGAGAGAGAGAGAGAAAGAGAGAGAGAGAGAGAGAAAGAAAGAGAGAGAGAGAGAAAGAGAGAGAGAGAGAAAGAGAGAGAGAGAGAA
>VZUI01039327.1:5473-24996 GCA_013401135.1 Cettia cetti
TCCCCCCCCCCCCCTTTTTTTTTTTAAATATGGCTCCACTTGAGATTTTTTTTTCCATTCCTTTCCTTTCAATGTCTCTAAGAAAAGTATCTTTAAGGATCTGTACATGCAGGGGCACTTAACCTCCACAGACTCCCTGCTTTGATAAAAGTTTTTATTTAAGCTTCAGAAAGCAAGTCAAGCCTGCATGACACAGTGCTAATTCTCCTCTAATTCAAAATTTAAACCAGGGTGTTTGACTTAAATCAGGGGTTGAGCACGCATGGTGGAGTGAGCGAGATCTGATAAAGTCAAAGGCAAAGGAAATCAAGGCTTGGAACGTCTCTTGTTCCCCCAATTAACCAAGATCCTGTTATCTAGCGACTTTTAATAAATTTAGTGATAAATTAATAATTGGGGAGCAAGGGAACAGCCAAGTGCTGCCATCCAGGAGTGGCAGCTCCAAGGAGCTCTGCACTGCTCCTGCCTCGGGTGGGATTTGGGGGAGAAGGGGCTCAGAGTTCCAGGGTTTGGGGTAACAGGTTTTGGTCTCATGGAATATTGCCTCCTGTCTCAAAGCTCATCCCTTCATCCTTCCCCAGCAGGTTCTGAGGTTTGTACCGAATTTATTGGGGTTTTACCTGGTCCATCCCAAGCCTGTCCATCCCCAGGGGCTGCCTCAATCCCAGCAGGTTCTGAGGTTTGTACTGAATTTGTTGGGGTTTTACCTGGTCCATCCCAAGCCTGTCCATCCCCAGGGGCTGCCTCAATCCCAGCAGGTTCTGAGGTTTGTACTGAATTTATTGGGGTTTTACTTGGTCCATCCCAAGCCTGTCCATCCCCAGGGGCTGCCTCAATCCCAGCAGAGCCCCGGGAGGCTCAGGGGTGAGAGCCTGCCCCACATCCTCCCGGGGCACCAGGGACACCGAGCTGCTCTCAGACGTTCCTGCCCGCCAGGGCAGAGGGGGAGGCACCTCCCCAGTGCCACCATCGCCCCAGAGGCGCAGCCCTGTCCTCCCAGAGCCACCCTCAGCCCCGGCGTGGCCGCGCAGGGGCTGGGGCTCCTTTCCCCCGGGCCAGAAGCAGCAGGAGGAGCCGAGCATCCTGCCCTGCCCACGCCACGCGTGCTGCCTGGCCGTGCTCCCGTCTCCCTGGGAGATAATGGTTCATTTTTAGGCTGTTAGAGCAGAGATCACAAGGTCCCGCCCTCGGCAGCGACGTCTGGTAACTGCCTTTCACTCCCTGAAAGCACAGGCAATTTTTCCATAATAAAAACTGGATTAGCATGTATCAAGGAGAGGTTCCACCAGCTGTCACTTTGAAATCAGGCTACTCTATCCGATGGGCGAGATGATAATGGATAAACCCATAAATGACAAGCAGTTTTCCTGTATTTATCTAATAAGTGGCTAATGCAGGCGAGCATCTTCTCTAATAAAACAGGAGGACGGGGGAAGAGACAGGCTGGGGCTCCGCTTGAATTAAATCCAAACTGAGCAATAGTGGCGCAGGCAAATACTGCAGGAAAATGGCATTTTCTCCACCCTTTTATGAATTCTATTTTTAAATGCACCGCGGACACGAGTTCAATCAAAACTTATTAAAAATAATTTTTAAAGTTTCCCAAGATTCAGCTCATTTTGATTCAAGAGAGCCAGAGTCTCCTGTGTGTTTATAAGCCAAACAGAAAAACAGGTGTCCACACATGAACAGGGGCTGCAGGTGTGTTTAAAATAGGAGCACTGGGCTGCTTGGATCAGCAGGGGTGGCAACAGCTTCAGGGAAGCAGGAGAATTCTTATTAATCTGGAGAATATTAATCAACTAGTCCCTAACTTCTGTATTGTGTTATTAGGGATGACACAGCATTAAAGTTACATTGGGGAAATGACCAAGTGTGTGGGTGGAATTTGCAGTTTACTGAAGGCAGTGCACAAAAATTGGGGCTAACTTGGCTAAATTAATGAAATAGGAAAAAATCGTTATAAGAAGACTGATCACTGGCTAATGATGAGAAGACAAAAGAGCCTCCCCACCCTCCCAGCCAGGAATTCCTTCCCAATGTCCCTGCCCTCTGGCACTGGGAGCCATTCCCTGTGTCCTGTCCCTCCCTGCTTTGACCCCAGCCCCTCTCCAGCTCTCCTGGAGCCCCCTGAGGCTCTGAGCTCTCCCTGGAGCCTTCCCTCTCCAACCCTCAGCCCTCCACAGTGTCTGGAGAAGGGGTTGGAGAGGGGTTGGAAGGAAGAGGGGATTCCCACACACAGAGGCAGTGAGAGGGACAAAATCCATTCTGCCTTTTCCTTGCTGTCCCAGAGGAGGAGGCAAGAAGGGAACCGGACCTAGCAGGGCCCTGGCAGCCAGGGACAGGGACAAAACAATCCCTGTGCTCACAGCAGGGCCACAGGGGACATTCCAGTGGCAACAGGAAGCACATTCCATGGGCTGAATCCATTCCCTGTGGATGAACAGGACCTCGCTGGAGGGAGACCCTGGGAGAGCTCCTGGAGCTGTGGGAAAAAAAGGAGCTGGAGATGGCTGGGATGGGGGAACAGCTGGGTAATGTTGGGGAGAAAGGAGCTGGGGATGGCTGGGATGGGGAAACAGCTGGGGAATGTTGGGGAGAAAGGAGCTGGAGGTGGCTGGGATGGGGGAACAGCTGGGGAATGTTGGGGAGAAGGGAGCTGGAGGTGGCTGGGATGGGGGAACAGCTGGTGAGTCAGGGGGAAGGCAGCACACAGCCTCACTCCAGCCCAGTGCTCCTTGGCTGGCTCTGGGAATTGCAGTTCCTCAGTTTTCCCCTTTGTTCAGCCAGGCCCGTGGGAAGGAGAAGGGTGTGATGAAGTCAGTGCCAGTAAAAGGCGTCCTTTATTGCATTTTTGAGGTGGTGTTTTGGGGTGGTTTGTTTTAAATCCCAGATGAGTCAGGGAGCAGGAATTGCTGGCAAGAAAAAGCAGGCACTAAAATCCTCAGTCCTTCCAAGAGACCTCCCCTGCAAAGGCTGCAAACCCCCCCTCACCCCAACTGATAAACATCACCTATTTTATAAATACTGATTTATAGGATGATTAAGAGACTTCTCAAGCCCAGGCAGGGACAGAGCTAACAGTGTGCCACAAACATCAAGTGGTCCTCTTCACAAATGTGATAACATTTACTTCCTAAACAAATTAAATCTGATATTTTAGAAAAATATATACAACCAATCCACAACTTTTCCTGCCCTCAATTTAACTTTTCCCTACAAACACACTTCAAGAAAATAACACTTGGTGTGCACTTAATAGCACTGGAAACCACGAAGCAAATCCCCCTGCACATCTTCCTCACTCAAAGACCCCCCATCCATTCTGTATAAAATTTGTGTCTTTGTGTTTCCTTAGGAAACTACAGAGAGGGAGGAACAAGGTGGGCCAAGGGAAATAGGAATTGTGAAATGAAAGAGTTACCCAATGGTAGTGCTGAAAATCGATATTTTTAGCAGATTTGGTGCCTGGTAACATGTCTGGAAGCAGCTCCTGGCCTGGCCCCAGCCTTTGCTGTCGTTATTCTGTTTGCATATTTGAGGCAGGGTCACAGCCACCCTTCCACACTCAAACATGGGGACCAAGGCCTTCCTCCCGAAAATCAAAGTGAGCTGAGCTGTTTTGTGAGTAAATGCCATATTCCCAGCAGCCCCACTGCAGCAGGCCATGGGCACCAGTCTGAGCTGGAACCTCCCCACAGAGGTCGGGGCTGTTGGAGGGGCTGCAGGAGGCTCCTGGCTCCAGTTTTCCTGGGAACTTCTGGGAAGCAAAGCCCAGCACCCGTGTGGGGAAGGGCGTGGGGTGGCTGCTCCTCCCAGACTGCGCCTGACAAAGTTCCACATCAGAGATTAAGGTCTCTGTGCACAGATTGAGGTCTGGGGAAGCAAAGGAAGTGGAATGGACAGAAATGGAACTTAAAATGGATTGACATTGGCTAAAGGGCAGCTGGGAGAGGCAGGCACAGTCATAAATAAAAACTTTTCTTTAGGGGAGAAGTAACTGGGGAGAGGTTATTGGGTGGGCATGGGGAGCCTCACCACGTGCCACGGACACGGGGAAAGATGGGAAAAGTAAATCCAAAGTGATGGAAACTGCTGAGATCCACGGCTGGTAAATCACTGCCAGGCCCAGGGAAGGCCAGCTGGGTTTTCTTTTCTGCAAATTAACTAAATGGGAAATATTCATCAATACAGTGTCACAGAAAAATAAAATGATGGA
Organism: Cettia cetti; assembly: GCA_013401135.1. Taxonomy (NCBI): domain Eukaryota; kingdom Metazoa; phylum Chordata; class Aves; order Passeriformes; family Sylviidae; genus Cettia; species Cettia cetti. Next base: position 9,693 of record VZUI01039327.1, read on the forward strand.
GCTGCTCAGAGAAGACCATTTTTTGGATTGTTTTGAATTCTGACACAAAAGAAGAGGTGAGAACATGAGCGGGTGTGTGAGCTCTGGAGAACATGAGCCTCAACAAATTTCCAGGCTAGAGGAGGAGTGGGTGCAGGGCACAGGTCCCTGGTGGGGCTGCTCTGATCTCTCAGCCCCAGGGCTGTGCCTGGAGCCTTTCCTGGCAGGCACTGGAGAGCTGGCACCTGCAAACTGTATTTGTAGGCTCTGGGATACATCCCAGTTTTGGGGACAGGAGGTTTGATGGTTCAGGGCAGGAGGGTCCTGTGAGGGGCAGTTAGGGTGGGATTGATGCCTTGGGAAGGCTGAGCTGGAACAGAGACTGGACAGATCTGGAGAATGAAGCCAGTATTTATTGAAAGGCCTCCAGGATCCACCTTGGGCAGGACAGGAGCCTGACCAGGGCTACACCCAGGGTGGACTCAAAATGGTCACAAAATGGACACAAAATGGGCACAAGGTCTGATACTTTGATCAGTTTTGCTCCATTTGCACCTTGGGGTTGAATTGTCCAACCCCAGCTCCAGGTTGTGCAGTCCCACCCTTCTTGTTCCTCCCTCCAGCCCCCCTTGGTTGTGCTTTGGGGCTGGAACCTTGTCCCAGCTGTCCTTGGTGTGCAGCAGGAGAAGGATTTGTTTTGTGTCCGTGCAGTGTGCAGAGCTGGGTGCCCCTGGCTGTGAGCTCAGAGCTGCTCCCTGGCAGCACGGCCTGGAATGCAGAGAAATAAAACTGAAGGCATCAGGATGAGATCAGTCCCGTGATCCTGCCCCTCACAGGAGGGGAACACGCTCTGGGCAGCCACAGAACAGCTGAGGTGGAAAAACCCTCCCAGAGCTGCAGCCCAGCCCTTGCCAGCACTGCCAGGGCCACCACTGCCCGTGTCCCCAAGTGCCACCCCACAGCTCTGTTAATGTCCCCTTCCCCGGGGATGGAGCTGCTTTAGCCACGGGAGCTGGAGGAGCAGCAGCTGGGCCTGCCTGGCACCCTCAGCCCTCACAGCCACATCCCGGGCCCCTGGAGCTCCTGGAGCTGCCAGCTGGGCCATGGCCCTGCCGTGACATGGCCCTGGTGTCCCCAGGCACGGGGGACATTTGTGGCCCCTGCCCTGGGGATGGTTTCAGAGCCTCAGAGGAGCTTCTGGCCCACAGCAAGCACCTGGGTGCCCACAGCCTGCCTGGGGAAAGGGGTGATGCAAGGGCCTGCCAGGGGTATCCCCCTCTGGATGGACAAAAGAAATATTCAATATTTGTGAGCTTGGAAAATACAAAATAAAGTTAATTCCAGGATGAAGGGAAGCACAGGGTAGTGCCAGGAAAGGCAGGAGGCTCCTGGCCCACAGCAAACACCTGGGTGCCCTGGGCCTGCCTGGGGAAAGGGGTGATGCAAGGGCCTGCCAGGGTATCCCCCTCTGGATGGACAAAAGAAATATTCACAGCTTTGTGGGCTTAAAAAAGTACAAAATAAAGCTAATTCCAGGATGAAGGGGAGCACAGGGTAGTGCTGGGAATGGGAAAACTCCCGTATGGAAGCTACACCAGTCTGAGCCCCCCTGGAAGTGCTTCATCCACTGAGCACCTTTCCTGGGATATCATGCTGGAATTGTGACTAAACACAGGATTACAGGTTAATTTGACTCTAAGCAGCCCCTTCAATCCACTGTAGATCATTATAATGAAGACATGAATCTCTCACTGCTCCAAAAAGAGCAGCAAGGATTTCAGCCCTGAAATGGGAGTTGCTTGCCTTGGTGAATATTTCCATTGCACTCAAGATATCAGAAATAAGCTTTGCAGATTCTGACTTTTAGAAAATTATTCCCTTGAAAGGCTGGTCATGTTTTCCCATTCTTTTCTAGCAATTAATGCATTGGCTTTGGAGGAAGATCTGTAATGTTATGCAAGTTAAACCTGTAAAAATGGTAAACTCTTATTAATAAAACCCCAAACAGACACATTACGACACACACACGTACTCCTGTAAACACATAAAATACTGTGTCTGCATAGAAATAAATGTACACCTTGAGAGGGGTGATCTGTCTTCTCTGTTAATTGTCTTTATCAGATAAATATACAATTAGATAAAACAATAGCATTATTTTGTCAACATGCAGACAGGAGTGGTGACAATTATTCACTAACATCTGCAAATGCTGGAGGGGGAATATTTCCATCTAATTTGGCAAATGTTTGACAAAGCCTGGGAAAAGGGTTATTTCCTTAAAATATTTTAAAATAAAAAAACTTTTGCTTCTGTCAAGGTGCTGGCAAAAGTCTGCTCAGTCTGAGCATTTAGAAAGATGCTACAAATGGATAAAAATCCTGACTACCCCCCAAACTCTGGGGTTCACAGATCCCACTAAAGCAAGACCAGCCCAGCAGGCTGTTCCCACCATTGGGTCAAACATTCCCACTTCTGTCCCCAAAGCCTGGAATGAAAGCAGGGCTTTGCACTTCTCTGGGGTCTTTCACCTGCAGAGCGCAAGGTGCTTTATGGATATGGAATAATTCCCAGACAGAAAATTGTCCAGATCAGCCCATGTGTCCCAGGAACACAGAGAGCACAGGAGGGAGAGCCCCCAGGACATTCCTGGGTTTGCTTTAAGGAAAAAAAGGATGTTAAGTTGGTATGTGACAGGACAATCCCAAATCCCTGCTGGCACAGAGCTGAATTTCCATGGATGGAGAGACTTGGGCACAGAGCAGTTCCAGGACTTTGTGTGCACTGCTGCTCTCTGTCCCAGCTGCATTTGGAGCAGGGCAGGTTACCATAGCTCTGCTGAAGCCAAGCAATCTTTGAGAACTGAGGGACTCACTGTTCTTTATTTCTGCTTAATCAGTAATCTCCAAATATCATCACTCCAAAGGAGGCCCCACGTGATGGGGAGCAGGCTGGGCTGCCTGAGCCCAGCAGAGCACAGCAGGAATTCTCAGGTTGGGCACAGAGCATCCCTCCAGCCCTGCTCTGGCATCTGCTGTGGAGTGTCTGAGAGACCCTCTGGGCCCTCACCTTCGTTCCAAACCATCCCTTGGATTTTTAATCTGGCTGACAGCACCGGTGAGAGCAGCCCTGCTGCCTCCCCCTGCCCTCTGCAGCCTCAAAACTGAAACAAGGATTTACATTCCTCACCTCAGGATGTTTCAAGGAGACTCTCACATGTCAGCAGGCTGAAGTCCGTGGCCACCCCCCTGGCTCCTCACAAGAATGCTCTCCTGAGGGTTTGCTTGATCCATTTTTGGTGTTTGAAGGGACGGGGCTCCCATAAAAGCACATTTTACACTTTGCCAGGAAGGCTCAGCACTGGGTGTGTGGGAACAGCTCCCTGGTGCTGGTCCTGATGTGTTTTATCACTACCAAGAGGAAGACCAAGGAAAATGTGCTGCTTGCTGAGGCAGGGGATGAAGGACGTGGGGAAGGCTGAGGCAGTTGATTCTTCAGCCCTGCAAGCTCAGGAAGAGCTGCAAGCCCTGGCACAGGGCAGGGCTGGAGGGGTTTAAAATCCCTGGAGGGATTGAAAAACCCTGTGCATGTGACCTTGGGGACATGGGTTAGCGGCGGCCTTGGCAGTGCTGGGTTGGCCTCAAGGTCTCACAAGGTTTTCCCAACCCAAACCATTCCATGAATTTAGGATTTCCCTTCAGCGTCCCTGATACCATGGGAAAGTTCAGCACAAGACCTACCCAGGTGTGGAGGACCCCAAAGTCACATCAGAGCAAAAGAGAGAGAGAAATCTCAAATTTTTTTCTGGTTTTTTGAGTGGTGTTGGAGGATTTGGTCCATTCCTACCTGACCCCCAATTTCCTGGGGCTCATTCAGATACTGCATTGAGAAGTTTCCCCGGATGAGAAGTTTCTGCAGGAACAGAGCCACCCCTCCCTTATCCCAGCCTCTGCTGCAGGAGGAGCTGTCCAGCCTGGCAGTCAGATTTCAAAGCCAATAATGCAGACAGGACTCAAAGCAACCCCAAACATCCGGAGCACTCTTTCTTTTCAGCCTCATTTACGGGTTTCTGTTTCTCCTCAGGCTCCCTCTCTGTCCCTGCAGTGTCCCTGGCACTGCAAAGGAGCCCAGCCCCGTTCGGGAGCTGCTCCAGGGCTGTCCCTGCCCGGCCTCACTGCAGGGAGCTGACACAGCCGGGCAGGGCCAGCACCTGCCCCGGGGGCTGAGCAGGGGACAGGCAGGAGCTGTCACCTCAGCCCAGCGCCTCCGGAGGCATCTGGGAATGCATTTATCTCCCAACTCGTCTGTTTTAAACAATGAAGTTGTAACATGGGGAACTACATCTAAAATAGTAGGTTTGCCTAATAAGAGGCATTTTTCTCTTGTAAAACTCTCTATTAAAGCCACTTTGCTTTGTTAACTTTCATGGCATGTATCCTCACTATAGCCTTCAACACCTGAAAAATTAGTGGAAGAATTTGACTGATTATAGAGGCTGTTTTCCTTGTTCCACTGCTTCTTCTAAAAGGGATACTCAGCAGAACTTGCCTTTTTTTTTTTTTTCATTTTGTGCTGTCTGCATGAGTAATTACCTCCCTGATTTCTGAGATGCAATTGAGTAGCTTCCACATTAGAAAAATCCCAAGATTGATAGAGCCATCTCTCCTAAAGGATTAGTTTGCTGCTGTAATTCCACTGAGTAGGTCATTCAAATAGCAAAATGCTACCAAGTCTAATTCCTCCTGTTTGTAAAAGCCAGGTATTGATACCTATTTAGCAGAGGCTGAAAAGGGCTCTTTGCCTTTGGAGGGGAAAAGGGGCTCCCATTTCCTGCAGCGGCTCCAGAGGGCAGGGGGAGGAAAAAGAGCTTTGTATTCCTAGCATGGGTCAGCTCAGGGGCTGCTGATGCCAGAGAAAAGACCAAAGAAAAGATGATGATTGTGCAGAGATGTTGAGAAACGGGGCACAATTGTAGGAATCCACAAAGGAGTTTCTCCCAGGATTTAAGGATGCCTCAGCTGGGAGAGCTTTGGGATGGCTTTGGGGTGCCAGGGGAGGCCCCTGAGAGCCCAGCCCAGCTGTGGAGGAGAGGATTATCCCAGGGATGGGCAGGAAGAGATTTTAAATCATTTCCCAGGCTCCTTCTGGGCCATGCTCCTGGGAAGGGCCACGTGTGTTCCCAGGCTCCCCGGGGGGATGGATCCAAAGCATCCATGGGCACGAGAAATCATTCCCTGAGTCCTCTGCTCCCCACTTCACCTGCTTTCATGCCAAATATTTATGGAGCAGGCTCTTTCATTTATTGGAGATATTCTGAGAAAGGTTTGGAGAGCGTTCAGCACCACGGTGTCTTTTCATCAGAGCCCAGCTTCCAAATATTTGAATAATGATAGCAGAGCTTTGGAGGGAGAGGGGAGGCAGGAACTCCTCTAAACACCACAGGTGTAACGGTGAGGGTGCAGAGAGCAGCTGGGATTGTGATAAGTAATTGTGCCAATGTCATTTTAACAAGGAAAAATTACTGACTTCTTCTGTCACTCTGCTAGACTAAAAACAAATGCATTAACTAAAACCGACACTTTAACAAAAATAAACGTATTTATAAACCCCCTAAAATTCTGGATAACTTTTTTTTTTTTCAATTAAAATACTAAAGGCATGGCAATCTCTTAAGTTCACCAAGATGTATTTTGTGATAATTCTAGGGGGGGAAAGCCCACAAAAATATAAACAATAAAAAACTTTGTTCTGTAAAGTAAATAAACGTTTTACTTCCACTGAACTACCCCAGGGGCCAAGCTGTGCCTGGGCTGATACAAAGCCCCTTTCTCTGCCCTGATCCACATCCCTTTCCATGCAGACTGAGCTCTGCTCAGGAGGGGCTCAGCAATTTCCATCAGCAGAGGATCTGGAAGTTAATTTGAAAGGCAGGAATAAATCTTAGGTGTGCTCTGAAGTCAGCTGAAGTGAAATGCAAAAGCTCCTTGCAAGTTGGGGGCACATTTCAGGGACTGACATCCCGGCTCCCCAGACAAGGCACAGATGCTGCATTTCCTTCTCCCCGGCAGCTGCACGGGGCCGAGCAGCACAGCTACCCTGTAGCTAAACATCTGGAGAAACCCGGGCAGGAGAATAACAAACACCTCCAAATTCCACCAGGCACAGCCCTGACAGTGACTTCACGGGGGAGGAAAAGGGGCTGGGGGGGTTGAGGGGGGAACAAGGAGCCAAACCTCAGGCAGCCCTCGGGGAGGAATTCACTGGATCCCACAGGGATATCAGCCAGCCCTGCCCTGCCTCTGAACCACCCTTGTCAGGGCAGCAATTCAGATTTCACACTTTATATTTTTCACTGCCTCTCCCTTGGAAACTGCCAGTGAAAACAAGAACAGAAAGCTCAGTAAGCTGGGATGGAGCAGCACGGTCACAACTGCACACACTGAACAGCAGCGGTTTCAGGTCCTTCTGGCCACCTTTCTTTTGGTAAATATTCCTAAAGTATGACATTCCTCACCTCAACCTCCCCTGCTTTGCTCCTGTCCTTTAAATTCACTGCTGCAGGGACTTGCCACAGCCGTGGGGTCCCAGAGCAGTTTGGGTTGGAGGAGACCTTAAATCCCATCCCCTCGCTGCTCTGGACACCCACATTTCCACCCACGTTTCCACCCCAGGACCACGGGATGGAATTCAGACGTTTTGAAGAGAAATCAAGACCTGAAATAAAAGCGTTACCAGCGGGGCTGGGGAGCGTCTGGAAGAACAATGTAAATGTAAGCTCACAAGTGGCTGGAGGAACAATGCAAATAACCCCGTTTAACCCCTCTTGTCCCGAGCACAAACAGCCCCTGACCGTGGCTCCTTTTGCCATCAGTCACCTCACCAGGTGAGTGCAAGGACAGGAGGGGCTGAATCCATCGCGTTTCACCAGAGTGCCCCAAATTTGTGCCTGATGAACAGCAGGAAACTGTTCCCACAAGTGGAGCTCGTGTTTCAGGGGATCAGCCTGGAGATAAGACAGGGACAGGAGGAAGAGTCTGCAAGATTCTTGTTTGCTAAGCAGAAATCCTGCTGTTTACAGGGGATTCTTTGAGAAACCTAATTCTTTTTTTTTTCCCCTGAATGAAGGAAAAAAAATCTTTTAAAAATGACTAATTGGGTAAAATTCTTCAAGGTGCCTTTATCAGCAGCTGTGCTCCTGGCATGTTGTTAAGGTGACAGCCATACCCTGCACTGCTCTTTTGGGGAATATTCCACACTGAGCCCACAGTCCCAACACTACTGCAGTGATTCCATCACTGAGAAATCGAAACAAATCCTTGGGTTTGCTTTTGCAGTTTCACCGGGGCAAAGTGTGGGATTTCCTACAAGCCAAGAGATACCCTGGGAGCTGGGGAGCAGGAGCACAGCATTTTCTCCAGAAAGACTCTGGGAATTCTGCCTCACTCCCTGAAAAAAACCACAGGATCCCAAATGCCCCAGTGTGCCCAGGTCTCAGCTCAGCACCTTCCTAGGCTAAAAAAAAAAAAATTCATACTGAGGGACTGTCCTGCTAAAAGAACTTTGGAATGTGCTAAGAGGATAAAGAGGCTGGGGCAGCCCCCAGTAAATGGAATTAGCCCCTGCCACGGCCGTGCAGGACCGGCTGTCTCAGCACCTCAGCCACGACACGGCTGCCGGGGAGAGACTGGCAAGGGCAGGGAGGCATCGCTGGGAACGAGAGAGAAAAAAGAGATGAAATCAGAAAACCTCTCTATCAATCTGCCAAGCTGTCAGAGACGCTTGTTCTGAAACAATTCCTCTCATTTCCAATAAATTATGTCAGGAGTGGATAAAAGGCATAGACAGCGAGTCTGGAGACAGCCGCCTCCTCTCCCGAGCCGTGCTCAAACAATCCGGGGGAAATGTGCCGTCAGTCCCCGCTGACAGCCGGGCTGGGCACGGCTCCTTTGGGAGCGCTGCTGCCACTGAAGGGCTCCCCAGCACTGGGAGCAGCTCCCAGGCCCTGCCTCCACCCCAGGAAGGCCTGAGGGGAGCAGGGGTCACTGCAGACTGGGAGCACTGGGGAGCGGGCAGTGCCTGTCAAAGCAGGAACTGAACTCCGAGGGAAATCCAGCAGCACTTCTGGAGATAAATAAATAGCTCACAGCACACCCAATAAAACATGAAGGCTGGGGATTATTCGGAAATTAAGGAAATTAAGGAAAAATCTATCACTCACCTGAGCTTAAAAATGTCGATAAAGCAGCTTGGTACAGTCAATATTAAGAGCACAGTCGGTGTGAGGAGGTGGCAGGGGCTGTTTGGGGAGGTTGGGGACAGCAGAGCTGCTGGCTCCAGGCTGCAGGGACAGGGCACAGGAACCACGGCATTTTAAACATTTTCCTGGGTATTCCTCAGGAAAAAAACAAACCCGGTGTCAGCCGTGCCCAGACAATCACGGTCAACCCCAGGAAACATATCCTGAGCAGAGCAGCAGTTCCTGGGTTGGGCTGGAGCCCGAGGGCTGCACTGAGCCACAAGTGGCCAACGTGAAGTGAAACCTGGTACAGGAGCAGTCCTGGAGCCCTCAGCCTCTCCCAAACTGCGGGTGAGAAATGATGCTCCACGTTTTTCAGGTTATTTTAGTGTCTATACAGCCCTGTGGGAAGTTGGACCTTTTCGGAATAACCCCAGCAAGGGCTAAGGCTGTTCCTCCCTCCAGCAGACGTTGCTGGGAACACTTTCTGCTCCCCCTCCTGCCATGCCCTTTTCTTGCCTCTTTATTCGATGGTAGCTTTGGACAGGAAGACTCCTGACACACGAGTGAGTGCCCGGCACCATGAATATTGTAACATAAATGAACTTGTACTCTCTTCCCTTCGTTGCTCCATTTAAAAATTGTGCTCCCTCGGGGTCCCTTCGTCCTCCTTTAGTTAGATTTTTAATCCATGGATTGTCTTCTCCTCGCTGGTTTCAAACTTCTGCAATTCAGAAAATTACATTTTTCATTTCCTAAGCATTAAAATCCACCTGAGCACAGGAGGAGTTCCCCCTGCCCCATCTCCATCCTCCTCTGGTCACCGGGAGCAGGGAAGAGTCCCAAAAGCTCCCGTTACCCGAGATGCTGGTTTTGCTCCAATTAGTTCCATTGTTTATCTTAACGAAGGGAAAAACCCCCAGCACTCGAGCGCCGCTCAAATCAGCGAAACCTTTGTGCCACTTCAACAATTTCTGCACGGAGGCTTTCCCTGGGTTCGTGTGAGAGGTTTGGCCGTGGCGGTGGAGCCCCTGCGGTGTCAGCTGTGGGCAAAATCCACCCCTGGAATTCCCAGAGGCTGCTTGGCGTTCTTGGGGTGCAGGAAGGAGCATCCCCGGGCAGGTGTGTGTGTCTGAACCTGCAGCGCGCTCCCTGCACCCTGAGTTAAGCAGGGACTGTTTAAATGCCAGGGGAGGGTGGTTGGAAATGGGGCTGATCAGGATTTGGGGGCTCGGTTCCTCCCGAGCCTCTGGAAGGGAGGAGAGGAGCAGCAAAGCAGGAGCTCTGCTCCCAGTGCTCCAGCCTTCCCTGCCCCTCCTCTGAGAGTCACCCAAAACAAAAACATCAGGAAATCACACAAGGGTAAACCATCGGCCAAAGCCGACCTCGGAGATTATTAAAACAAAATTTAAAACTGCTACATTTTGTTATGCAAAATCTTCCCAAACACCAACAATCGCTGTCCTTAGGAACAGCTTTTAGTATACATCACCTAAAAAACAACTAACGTTATAATTCGAATTCTCTTCATCCTGGCTTTCACACAACTTTCCATTCCTTTGTTTCAGGGTGTAGCTTTGGGCTGGGGGCTGGAAGGGGAAGGGTCTGGACTCTGCAGGACACCCTTCCCTGCCTGCAGGGCCCAATCAGAGGCACCCCGGACCCCCAGAATCTCTGGGACACACAGACAAAGCCAGGGATGAGGGCTGGCATCGCTGCAGCCCTGTCCTGCCTCATCCTCACGGGGCGTGCAGGCAGCTCCAGGGGTGCTCCTGCCCCCCTTCCCCATCCTCCCTGAAACTCCTGCCCGGGGAGCTCTGGGAACACGGCCCCTGGGAGGCTGATGGAGAGGAAGAGGAGGAGGAGGAGGAGGAGGAGGGTTGCACAGCCGCAGCCGGGCACAGTTGGGCCGGCTGGGCTCAGGTGAGCTCCCGCGGGGAGCATCAAATAGAAACCAGGGCCAGCTCCGGGGAAAGCCGAGCGGGGCCGGCGGAGCTGAGCCCGTGTCCCCGCTGCTCCCTGCCCCTTCCCGCAGCAGCAGCCCCGGGATGCTGTTTACCAGGAACCATAGCAACTTCCGAGGCCATTAGCTGCAATCACAGCCGGCCCCAGCACCTGACTGAAGGCTTGGATGTGTGATATTTAGTCTGACCTATAAAAATATCTCTGGAGCAACCTGCGTGCATAAGTGTCACATCAAATGTTTGTCATACAAGGGATGTGACACCGGGCACCTGACGGAGCCTGGCCGCGGCTGAGGGGGATCTGCCCCTTTAAAAGGCTCCTAATCTTCCTCTCAGCCGCTACAGGAGCCAGCTGGTGACAGCGGCCAGGCAGCGTGTGACAAACAGGGCCCCTCTCTTCCTCGCTCCCAGTCCGACGTTCCCAGTCAGCCGTGTCAGTTCTTTAGGATGTGTGCTGTTACCGTGCCGGCCCAGGACTCCCCCAGTGCCCCCAAAGATGGCACAATGCCACCCTGGGGACACTGAGCACAGGCACAGAGCTCGGGGGAGCCGTGCAATGGAGCTGTGGGCAGCTCTGGGGCCCAGCAAAGACCTCGGGGGGCTGGGGCAGGGCTGGGAGATGCTGCTGAACCCCAAACACCTGGGCTGGCCCTCAGCTGGGAGCCCCCAGGGCTCTGCTGCTCTCCTCAGCCTTTGGAAAGCACCTCCTGAAGGGGCTGTGCCTTCTGCTGGGGTAGCACTCAGCCTGAGGTGAGTTCTCCTGGTGAGGGGATGATTTAGGAGCGCTGGAGCTCTCCAAACCTGCCTTTCACTTTCCACAGGTGCTTTCCAGTGCTTCACCTGCAGAGCTGCTCAAACCCCTCCCACACCTGGGCTGCAGAATCTCCAGAGAATGCACAATTTTCTCCTTTTTGTCTTCACTGCAGAAACAGAGTTTGGAGCCTGTGCTGGAGTGCCCATCCCTGGAGGTGTCCAGGAGCACCAGGAGGTGGCACTCAGGCCTCTGGGCACTCAGGGTGGGCATTGGGCACAGCTGGGACTCCATGGGCTGGGAGGGCTTTGCCAACCTCAGGGATCCTGGGATTCTCCTTCCAGGTGAAGCAAGATTGCAGAACCTGTCTTGGCAGGATGAAGTGGCCTGGATCCCTCTCTGAGGAGTGGCCTGGCCGTTCCTGACCTCCAAACACAGCAACCTTTGCCATCTCCTGATGGAGAAACTCCCAATTAACTCTCCATGGAACTGGGTGAGCTCTGTCCCTCGAGGTCTCTTTGGAGAATGAGCCTCTGGGACTCCTTCCATTGCCTTTGTGTTTCTCTAGCAAACTCCAGTTTGGATGATCAATAATTGCAGGAAGGCTGCTCTGCCTGTTACTGGGAAATGGGGCCTCACAAAGGGCAGTGAATCCAAAATGCCCTGCTAGATAAATAAAAACATCACTCTGGGCTTCTGTATGGAATCTAAAATACGATACACATACAAATCTCAACAAATTATTCATTAAAAAATAAAAAAGAGGATGTTTTGAAGGCTGAAGGAAACCAGTCTAAGATCTAAACCTCAGACATTTCACTCAGCTCTCCTGAAAAACCCTGCCTCTGTCAGGCATTTCACCTCTGCAGCATCTGACCTTTCTTTGGAGTATGTAGATTTGAAAATTAATTCATATTCATCTTTCACGTGGTTTTGTGGGGCTTTCCTCTCAGAAGTAGGATATTTATTGTCACAACAACGTTACAGGGCATTAATTAATGTGATACTTTTAGAATTGGTGCTTGGGGACTGGAACAGAAAGTACCAGCAGAGTGTGAAATCCTGCCCTGGGCGCTCCTTGATTCGGGAACAACTTGCAGAATGTATATTCATTAACTTGCAGCTTCCTCAGGAATCACCGAGAGCCACAGAAAGGCTGAGCTGGAGCTATTACTCCCAGAAAGATGGCTTTAAGCAAGAATTTGCTTGATTTTCACCAACACTGCCTGAATGCCTAGCAGTACATGAATATGATGTTCTTGCATAAAAGGAGTTGTATCAGGAGAAATTACAACGGTTTCCAGGAGCTGTTGAGGCCTATTTAAAGAAATGGAGAAAACAGATTAAATTATGTCCTCTAGATAAAAAGAAAATCTTGGATTCCTGATGTGGAACTGGAAAAGAGAGGGAAAACATCAGGAGTATGCCTGTGGTGTCTGCCAGAAATCCCTGTTTGTTCAGGAATTTTCCACTCATGCAACTTCATCATTCACTGCCCCTAAATCCCAAATCCTCGTGGCACCTTCAACACCTCTCTGAGGGATGGGGAAAACTCACAGCCAGAGAATTTTGTAGTTCTTAAAATCCACAAATCATTCTTAAGACAGAACCTAAATTTAACAGCATTTAAAACATGGAGTGGCTGAAGAAAGGCACGTTGGCATTAATGTAGCATTTCCACCCAAATTCAGTGTGAGATGATCAAAATATGATCAGCTCCAGCAACACCAACAAAGTGTAATTCATTTACTCATAAAGCTAAAAATACTCTGTGTTTTGATAATATCAGGAATGTTTTAGATTTCCTCATATTTAATGGTTCTTCAAATCAGAAATGGTTATTTTAAATTTATTTGAAATGCAGGGATGTGTGTTACCTGGGCAGGTCAGGCAGCCAGGTCAGGTGAAATAACCCAGGTATTATCAAAGATGTGTTTCACAGGTGTTCAGGAATTAAAATGGGAAATTGTGGGAATGACTCCCAGCCTGGAGATGCCATTCCCTTATTTAATGTCTATTTTTAAAAGTGGCTGAGATTTTCTCTGTAAAAAAATAATGAACTTTACAAAATGTCACTTTTACTAACAGAAATTATGGCTCAAATACCTAAATGTGAATATTAAATATTTAAAAAATAAGAGAAAAGAAAATTTCATTTGAATAATGCTGAGGTTGTGACACAAGCTGACAAAAGCAGGGAAATGCAGAGTCACAGCTGACACTGCCCTTAATTCACACAACTTCGGGCAAGGTCAGCAGGGCAAAAGTGTAACTCCAGTCTGGGCATCAAGTTTGGCGGCTTTGATTTCTTTAATTTTGAATTTACGTCTTAATGCATTTTAAAGATTATTTTAATCCCCTTATTGAAGGTAGAAAGGTGGCCTGTGAGGGCTGGAGAGGGGCTGGGGACAAGGGACACAGGGACAGGACACAGGGAATGGCTCCCAGTGCCAGAGGGCAGGGCTGGCTGGGAGATTGGGAATTGGGAATTCCTGCCTGGAATGGGATTGCCAGAGCAGCTGTGGCTGCCCCTGCATCCCTGGCAGTGCCCAAGGTGGGACTCTGGGGCTGGGAGCAGCCTGGGCAGTGCCAGGGCAGGGCCAGGAGGAGCAGGCAAGGCCAGGTTTGGGTGAGAAGCCTCAGGTGCTCTCAGGCAGGCACAGGGCACCTGCACGTGGCACTGCTCGGCTCCCCTGCTGCAGTGACAGATCAATGCATTGGTGATCACCTCTGCAGGTCACCTCCTAATGACACGATCCATCAAATTTCCTTCCTTCTTTCAAAATTAAGCAGAAAGAAAAAGAGATTTTAGTTTTCTTTTCTTAGCTTATTTTTAACAGAGGCACTACAGAATTATGATGGTGTCCTTTTGGTAAACCAAAATGTCAGACACATATTATTCTTTTAAACATCTCCTGGCCTTTCTCTGAAAGGTTAAGGTGGTTTAAATAAATTTAGTCAAAGTAAATGACAGCTGAGGAAGAGTATTAGAAAACTATACTTATCAACAACCTCTTTTCCTTAAATTTAAACAAGTCATTTACCAAACTGCAGTTTAAGGAGATCATGACAATATACGCTCTTCCACGGGAAGATGAAAACAACTTGAAATGGTAAAGAAACGTTGGGTGGAGAAATTACACACAAGTTAGTGAATGTTAATGCATGGTCTGAAAGTTGCAAACCATGGTTTTCAAAATAATGGGGCAGCAGCCTGGGCTTTCACCTGAGCCCTTAAGTGGGAGTTGTCCTTTCCCTGCTTTTCCAGCACATTGGTGGCAGGGGCTGGGATGGAGCAGGCAGGAGCGGGGTGGATCCAGAGCTCAGTGCAGGAGAGTCCCACAGACTGCCCCAGCCTTGCACTGAGGTTGTTGTTTGCCACGGGAGTGCTGCTGAAAGCAGAGGATTTTGCATGCGTTTGTATATTCTGAAATGCGACTTTAAAGCGATTCCAACACCCGTGAACATTTCAGATGCACGTGTGCAAAAATAGTCCAAGTGGGAAAGAAACCAACCCAAACCCAGCAGCCAAATCAGCGGCTCTTCAAGATAACTCAGCAAGAGATCATTTACTAATTAACACAGATAATTGGGATCTTGAACTCATCACCCAAATAAAAGGGTGATTAAAATTCAGTGACTCTCAGAATCCCAGGATGGTTTGGGTTGGGAGGGGCCTCAGAGCCCATCCCGCCCCTGCCATGGGCAGGGACAGCCCCCACCAGCCCAGGGTGCTCCAAGCCCCTGCAGCCTGGCCTGGGACACTTCCAGGGATGTGAATAACACACTGAGATCGTTTTTCACACATCAATAATGCATTTTTCCCGTGCCCATCTGCTGAGGAGGCAGCACCAGTGAGCAGCCACCTCTGAGATGCAGAGGCAGGGCCTGTCCCTGTCACTGCTGCTGTTCTCTGCTGCACCTTGGCCACCTCCTTTCCTTCTTCACCCCGAGGGCCAACACGGGTCACCCCACTCCAGCAAATTCCCACTTGCCTGCTGCAAATCCCAATCCCAATCCCGGTGCATCCCTGAACCTCCTGCCCACACAGACAAAGGGGAAATGGGGGCATTTACTGGGCCCTGTTCAAGCACAGTCTCAGAGCTGGCTGCTCCAGGACCTCTGGCAAAGTCCAGGAGGAAGAGGAGCTGCCTTACCCCACCCTTTTTCTGGGCTCTTTACTCCACACACAACACAGGCAGGATCAAGAGAAAAAAAGTCGTGAAAAAAAAATACATGTTAGAATTTGTGTTCACTGATCTATACCCAAGCAAAGACCTCCTGTCCAAAGGCTTCCTCTTCTTCTTCTTCTTCTTCTTCTTCTTCTTCTTCTTCTTCTTATTATTATTATTATTATTATTATTATTATTATTA
>VZUI01039329.1:0-27726 GCA_013401135.1 Cettia cetti
CTCCATGATGTTCCTAGTTATCTTATCATGAAGAGAGTGACGTGAGCGCTCTGGAAACTATCTAAGAGCGTTCCCACGGGAAATAAACGCATTTCGCCGTTCATCATATTGGTGTGATGTGTGATCTGTCCGGCAAGTTAGCGAGTTCGCCGTAGTCTCCCTCTAAACCAGGTCGCCACTGTCTCGTCCGCAGGCAACAGCTTTTCCAGCTATAATAGCCCATACCCTGCTCAACCACAAGTTAATCTTATTGTCTCGGTCTGTTCCACCACCAAAACTGAGTTTTGTCTATACGGTTCACAAACCTTGAACTGACACTAAGACTTTCAAGAAATTATATCAACAAACCTGGTACGGTTTTGGTATTGTCATCAGTAGACTCAATTTGATGAAAAGTGATTTTTTAAAGTAAGATTTAATTTAGATTTGCTGATTGTTTGGACTATTACCAAAGTCATCAGATGTATATTTGTGGATATTCATATTTGTAAAAAGAGAGAACTTTTTCTCCCATATTCCCTGATGTAATGTTTTGTAGGTCGTTGGAAAACTTCTCATTGAGTTTCTGCAAACACAGTCAGTATCCATGGAGATTTCATATCAAGTAACAAACTAGATAACATATATTTTATAACTGTAAGTACATTTTTTCCTATGTGTTTGTTGAAATATGGAAGCATGAATAAACTAGTCTTTGGAAACAGAATCATCTACAGAAGGTGATGTGTTAGCCTTTCATCTAAAACTTTTTTGAGTTTTGTGGATCTTGTTGTCCTCACTTTTATTAGTAACGTTATAAAAAAATGGTTTTCAAATCCAACCGAGGCATCTGTTGTTTGTTTATTTGAGTTTTAATATGAAAACCATTATTTGAAATTGTTAGTAAAAATTTTTTTTGCAATACTTTTTAACCATAGTAATTGTTTGTACAAATCTGTTCTCACAGTATAAGAAAAATTCTGGTTTTTGTAGTAGTGAAAAAATACTTTATAATCACATGAAACTGGAAAATGTGCCATATCTCCTCCATCCTCAATAATTATTCAGATAACTTCAGATAGTCTCTAGTTACTAAGATAGGATTTCTCATTTGCATGTAAAAACAGCACATCATCCAGATAGCAACCAGATTTCTTTCTGAAACACTGTGTCACTTAGTCTATTGATTCTGCATTAGCCCCTTCAGAAATAAATTTACCATATGAAACCAATAGTTTTAAAGGTTTAGCCACTGAGATTTTCCTGTCCTTTGCTTTAATTGCTTATTTAGTTTATCTTAAGAGTCCTAATCATGCCCACATATGGGCTTTTCAACCAGTAAATGTGACAGTAATACAGCTGTCTTTGAGTAGTGGGTATAGGATGTTAAAATTTAAACACTAAAACACATTTAACCAGCTGTCTTATAACTTCAGTAAATACAGATCTCACTGTGAGTTTCTAAATTAGAAATACATTAATGATGGTACTATAAAAATAAAACATAATCAAAATGTGCAACCTATTGAGATGACTTTCTGTTCTTAAATACAAGTGACTTATTTTTATAGGACTAAGTGGAGAGAATTTGACTGAATCTAAATTTGACACCTTGATTACCATGAGCAATTGTGCAGTCAGCTGCTTTGTGCCACCTACTGGTCTCCTCAGTATTCTGTACAGTAATATTACGTAATTGTTTTCTCACAGTGAAACTACTTCTGTGCCTCTAAGATGTTTACTAATTTAGGAAGCCTTTATTACTTGTTGGTCTAGGGTTATGTATATATTGATGCCATTAGATGTCATTCATAGGACTGAAAAGCAGGGAGAAGCAATACTGAATTCAGAATGCAGCTTTTACTCAAATATGCATTTTCTCTGATTGTGAAGAAAGCT
This sequence comes from Cettia cetti, assembly GCA_013401135.1. Lineage (NCBI taxonomy): Eukaryota > Metazoa > Chordata > Aves > Passeriformes > Sylviidae > Cettia > Cettia cetti. The sequence goes on from VZUI01039329.1 coordinate 1,879, forward strand.
TTGTAGCCTTCATGTTTTGATATATGTCTCTTGCAGATATCTGCTTTATTGGATATGCTGTAAGCTGGTTGTTGAAAAGACTTTTCATTGTATTTAATTCCTGTGTGTTTGTACAGTGATACGAACAAGGAAATGGTTATTATGAGTTCAGGCATTACTGATGTAATAGAAATATTTAGTAGCAATTTATCAACCTTATAAATAATATATTAATATATAATATTTAGATATTAATTAGATATTCATATATTTATGAAACTGTTCCCAGGTTTGAATATTGAAAATTGTGGGCCACCCATCCTCAGGCAAGCTGGAACATACTTATTTGCTAAACATATGCTTGTCCACATTTTTTGAGGTTTGAACCTTGAAGCAGCTTCTGTGAATTTTTTTCTGCGAATAAGTAAAATCACCAGTATTTTCTGCAGTGCTGTACGGTCTAGAAGGATGTGGTCAATCTGTTGTTGGTGTTGTTCATTTGAGCAATACTCAGTCAATTTTCTTTTTTTTTCATAACTGGCTTTAACCTGTTAAAAATGTTACTGAGATTGGGATACACACATGCACACTATTTAATGACTACTTACCTATTGTAACTTTTTGTCACTTAAAACTCTGGGTTATATCTGCAAATATCTGTTGAAATTCTTACATTATCTTATTGTAATTTCTGATGCTTTCTGACAGTTAGTCTAAGCTGACAATGCACTTTAAAGCAGTTTTTCTGATTATATTTTTTCCACCACAATAGACAGGACATTTATTTTAAAATGCTCTTCTGTATATAAGAATTTTAAATAATCAAGCAGCTCTGATTTAATTCTCCTAATTTCTTGACTTCAGGTAAATGCTGCTTCTTGTTAAATATGGCCTTCTCTTTGCCTTGTCCTGTTTGGTTTGTTTTCTTTTGAAATGGGAGTACTTCAAAGGAAGTTAGAAAACACAGGTTCGACTGTCACCCTGTTTTTTCAGCCACATGATTTTGCATTCTTGTAGTGGAGTTTCTCACAGATTTTCATGTAAACAAAGTAATGTTTTCGTAACTGTCTATATTGTTTACATTCTTCTCTTTAGGAGAGACAATTGATGGACATTTTCTCAGACCAGTGGAATTGAAGAGGTTGAATCCCAGTCTTCCAATGCGGTCTTATTTCTGGAAATCTATATAAACTGAAAGTGAAAATTAAACTTCCTCTTTTCCTGCTCTGACTCTGCTGTGGTGTCTGCGTCTTTCTTGTGATGGTAGTGTGTCAGTTCAACTTGTTCTTCTTTGACTGTGGAAAGACATTTTCTCACACATCATTTGCTTTAGCTTTCCAGAACAGAATCAACATTAATTGTTGTGTCTTCCCTTTCTGAAGAAGACACTGTGTCTTGTACTGAAAAGACTAAGTGAATGATTTTCCTGTAATGGATTTCTGATGCTTTTCCTTACTCTGCTGTGGATTTACAGAATTTCTATTAGGGCTTCTTAATTTTACTTCCTCCTTAGATGAGGAATTTTGGCTCTCCAGTGTTCTTTAACAACAGAATGCTCAAAAATTCCATATTAATGTCAAAAAAATTGAAGTTTTCACACCCCCCCCCTCCCCCAAGCCTCCACCCCACCACCAGACATATCAAACTACTGAAACTGCTAGTTTTACCAAGAGGACTTTATCCACAGATTTTCTTGGCAAAGCTAACTGGAATTTGTTGAACTGATCCAAGCTCAATTCTACCTATATTGCTAATCATTCTGTTTTATAATGTGCTTAACTCTTAATTAGAGTAACATTCAGTGAATTGTAAATTAGGATTTTAGTAACATCTTTAAGACTCTAAGACTCAGAAAACCAGTTTTGAATCTAACCACTTCAGAAAGTATGTATGTTACAAGAGGAAAGGTTTTTTCATCTGTTTGTTGTTGGTTTTTTTTTAACCCTCTATGAAGGATAGTGTCTCATTTCTATCTCTGTTTTCAGTGTTACCCATATAGTCTCAAATAAAAATTTGACACTACATTTAAACACTGTAGATGGATTTATCTCTTTCTATTCCTAACAAGATATTTAATTCTTCTCTGCTTTTTTTCCTGATCTGTAAAGTGACTCTTACTACCTCTGTCCTTAGAAGAGTATTGTGAATATAAATTCATGAGCACTAAGGAGTGTTCATGAACAAGAAGATGAAGAATTTATAAATGGAGAGTGTGAAGGATGTGGATGACAGGAAAAACTTCAGAAGTGATGAAATTAGTACTTGGTGTATAATAGCATCTTTCTACAGAATGACAAGAACATACTTTTCAATCAGAAAGATAAACAAAGCAGGCAACTGTTCATATACAGTTATGATAATTTTTATTCTTTGTTTCATGTTGAGGGCATATCGAACAATTTTATCCCACAGGTAAGACAACTTTTAAGTGTTCAGTGCCTATAACATTAAAGCTTTAATGGGATTTGACTTGATGCAGAACAGGAAGGTTACACAAGCTCAGCTGTCCTCTTCTTTGACTATTGTTATTAAAAATAACACAGAATTTATAATAGAGTATTTTTTAGATTTTCCACTTACCAGAGCAGAACCAACCATTTTTTGTGGGTTATAAATGAAAACTATTTATTTTCTTCCTTTTATCTAAACCATATTTCACATCTCATGAGACACAAATGGGTAGATGCTTTTTATAAAATATTCTTGGGATTTGTTCTATGTAAAAATAAAAAAATACAATAAGAAAAGAATTTAGGAAAAGAAAAGAAGAAGGGGAGGCTACAAAAATACTTAAACATGTAACAGAGATAAAAACAACATTTTTTTTACAATTATCAAGAATTACGTAGAAAGAAGGCTAACTGGCAAAACACCAGTATGTTATATTTAATACAATAAAAATTAATCAAAGGAGATCAGAACTAATGCTTTTAAAATGCAGTCCTTTTTTCTCTCCTATATTTTTAGTATATAATTGGTAGTAAAATATTTCATCATTTAAAGACAAGTCTGTGATAGATATGAAGTGACAAGTGTGGACTAGAAAGTGAGAAGACCTAGGTGAAATATATGAGTCTGGAAAACAAGAACATTTTAGAAGCTGCATAGCTCTGCAAGACAGGAGGAGATCAAATGTTTCTAATGAGTAAAACAAAGAAAATGTGCAAGTAATGTAAAAAAAATAGAGAATAGTATATTAGAGGGAGGTAGAAGTACTTGAAGGTCCTGACACACTTTGGTAACCAGAAAAAAGGTAAAACTTCCCAGATTGTATCTCATTATCCAACAGAACCTAAATTAATAGCTAGCTTTTACCACCTTCAGTACAACTGCAGCTGCTCCTCAGTGTGCCAGAGGCTCCATTTATATCAGGAAGTCTGTGAATACCACAGTTTCACTTTCCCACTTCGATATTCTGCTCCAAATGCAGACATGCAGTTCTCATTTTCTAAAATACAGATGTCCAGCTGCTCCTCACCAAAGCTGATTATTATGATGATCGGCCTACAAGGTGTCTTGGGTTGCAATATGTAACCAAAAATGTTTATTGTGTTTATCATCTGTTGAAAACATTTGGGTAGGTGTTTTCTTTATCTCTTGAATAACCCAATCCTCATAACTCTAACAAGGAGGGGGTGAGTGCCTTCTGCTAATGGGCCAGCTGTTAGAACCAAGTGGAGCAATGTTCCTTATGTCTTCAGGACCCATCCTCCCTCAGGGGGTATCTTCTGGTAATGGGCCATTTAGGCTCACTGCATGACTGATAAAATTACATCATTCCATTGTGAGATGTTCCACCCAGTGGGAGGAGCCAAGCATTCCTACCTGGATAAAAGCTGAAATTCAGAACAGCAGAGTAGCCTGTTTTCCGCTGGATTTCCCAGAGGAAGACTGGACCTATCTTGCCACTACTGGACCCTTTCTACAGGATCATCTCTACTCCAACAGAACCACATCTGCTACTCCAGAAGGATTTATTTGGACTGCTTCCAACACCCTGACCAACAGGGTGTCAGGTTGTATTTCTGACTGTATTAGGGTTTGTAGAATTTTTTTGTTTGTTTGCTTGCTTGGTTTTTTTTTGTACTACGAGTAAAGAACTGTTATTTTTATTCATGTATCTTTCCATGAAAGCCCCTAATTGCAAAAGTTATAATAATTTGGAGTGAGGGTATTTACATTCTCCATTCCAAGGGGAGCTTCAGCTTTCCCAGGCAGATATCTGTCTTTCCAAACTGAGACACAAAGCAAAGTTCAGATGCTCATTTTTGTACATTGAAGTCAAGACATCAAGTGAAAAAAGAACCCCAAGTTAATTGAGCAGAATTTGTATCCCCTCATAGTGTTTGGAGAAGGAATAACAGCAATAGAAGTGATGGTAAAGGGTTATTTTTAATTCATGTGCCAAAGGACTAGTCTCTGAAACATATCATAGTGGATGTTTTCTTATTCTCTCTGAGTTCAGCTGTGTTTCAATGTGGACAGAATTTCTTTCAGGTAGTTTGGTGAAAAGAATTTAAAAAAATTCAAGGGACTAGGAAGAAGGCAAGCATAGTTTGGAGTCAGAAGAGCTGACTTGTATGCCTAACTCCTAATTTATTTTCTATACATGACTTTCCTTGGCCTCTGCTATCCTTCAATGTAAAAATTAAGAAGTGCTTTGAACTCCTTGTCTTGACGCGTACCTGTGTCATCAACAACCTGTGTCTGAGTTTCTGCATTATTACATGTGCACTTATAAGCATGAACAATAATTCAATACTTGTAGAAATTCACGTATCTGTAGCTGTTTTTTTAAAAATGATGATAAAATTTGGGCCTGATTTTCAAGTCTAAGAATAGCCATTTAAAAATCTACAGATAATGTTTAATAAGTGGACTTCTCTGATTTGCTTTTCTACAACCGACTGTCATTTGAGTACATGTAAGTTAGTAACAATTATAATTATTCAGATATGAGCCTTTAAATAAATTCCATTCACCAGCTGTACTAACACTTCAGATACTTACAATTTCAATGCTCTCCAACAGGATGAGCATGGTTCATATAGGCAGCTGATTGTTACAGACAAAAAGCACTTTTTCTCAGATTGCCTCCATTAATTCAATGAAGTTTTCAACAGTAAAAACAAATAGAAACTAGATTTTTGAGATGGTAGGGTTTTGGCACTCATGGCCATTACCAACGTTCAAAAGGAGGAGGAAAAAATTCAGTAATCTCAAAGCAAAACAGAAAAGAAACAGTAAAACAGTTACCTGGAAGCTATGTAAAACTAGTCCCTTGATTATCTAAATAGGGTAAAAAAATACAAGTAATCTATACTTCTCCATGGCTTCATTGCAATTGTCTGCTTTCTAATACCTGATTAAAGAGAGAAACAGCATTGTTTTCCATTCTCATTTTCTCTTGATTTTTCTCTAAATCTGTTGCCTGCAAGGCTATGCTGGTAAACTTGCTAATCTGATTTTAATTCCTAACAGATCACTCTCCATATTAAAAATCCCTTATTTATATTACATGCTAGGTATAGTTACAAAAACAGAGCAGGTTGTATTGCCAATGACGTATAGTTACAAAAACAGAGCAGGTTGTATTACCAATGACAGATGTCCCTTCAGTTATATCTTTAACTTTGGATCTGCCTGGAGAGGGTGAGGGGTGCCTTGGTCTGCATTCAGCTCTAGTTTGTCTGTGAAACTCCAGCTCTTCTTTGCAGCTGGGCTGATATTTTGGAATCATTTGGACTCAACATTTCTTGCAAATTAATCCTTTATGTGTAATGACACCTACTTCTGTGGATCTCATCCTGGGGTGCTTATTGTGCCTCTATGTTTTTGAGTTTATATTCATGAAGAAATTTTACAGGTTGTGTTTACAAAGTTCTGAAAGTACAGCTTTCTTGGAAGACAATCAAATTTATCCATTAAAATGGCTTTAATTGAAGTTTAATTGTAACACCTTTTCCTGTAACATAAATTAACTGATAAATGCGTTTCTGAAATAATTTGTGCAAGTGATGCAGTGCCAAAATGTTAGAAGTTTCAGTTTACAATCCCATTTTGGGATTCACTTAGCATCCTCCTACTGTATACAAGGGGTTTGGTACCTTTATGAATAAATATAGCAATAATACTCAAATATAAATTTCTAATTTTGAATGATATTTTAGTATTTCTGTATTTTGTAATATAAAATATGCTTATAATCTACAACTTAAAATAGCAAATCTTTAGCTTATGATTTAACTTGTAAAATACGGTGTCAAAAACATTTTCCCCCCTTCATGTTCAATGCCAAATACAGATAATATTTTTTCAGAAAATATATATGTAGCTACATCATAAGCAGCACCAGGGTTATTAAGGACCTTGCCTCTCCATTAATAATGATTTCAAATTTACCAGGATGACCAAAACCTTTCTTAGTCCCTTAAGTCTTCATGGTTCCAGAGACAGCTAGCCATAAATCTTTTTCCTTTGCAGTGCAGTGTTTTAGGCTGAATCTGATGAAAAATTCTCTTGCTATCATGTCTGACAAAAGCCAAAAGCTACATTATTCTCAAGAAGGCAGTTATGTGTGTAACTAAATAGTTTTAAAATGTGGATCACATCCTAGAACAGGTATGTTGATGAATTCCACAAAGGGAAAGTATTTGTAAGAAATTTAACAATCATGTAACTGCTATATTTCTTGGTCAAAGTTACAAAATTATACAAAGGGTACTTGAACAAAGCCATTACTTAAAATAAATGGTGAAGCACTGGAACAGGTTTCCCAGAGAAGTTATGGATGCTCCATCCCTGAAAGTGTTCAAAGCAAGGCTGGATGGGGCTCTGAGCAACCTGGTCCAGTGGACGCCCATGGCAGGGTGGTGGGAACTAGACCTTGAAAGTCCCTTTCAATTATTCTATGATTATATGACTCTTTGACAAAAAATAGATAAGTTATTCTCTGTATGCCAGGGAAAAAACTTCTTTATAAAACAATTTCATATTCAAATATTTCTTTGTTGCTGAGATTGTTAATAATAGAAACTCCATTCAGTATGGTAGCTTCAGCACATGCGCTTTTGATTTTCACATTCAAGCAATTCTTGTGGAGAAACTTATGTGTTGCTCTTGGACATGAAATAAAGAGCTTGACTCCAATGTAGAAGAAAATTCGGAAGGCTTTATTTACAATTAATCCAGCTTTTTTATAACATCCTGAGCTAAGAAAGCATATTATTGGTTTGTAAAATGGACACCTCTGTCCATTGGTTAAATAACAAAAACAACACCTGTGAGAAGGTTGTTATGAGAAACTTAGAAATGTTATGGTTATTTACATGAACTTTTCTATGAAAAAAACATCCCAAGAATTCTTCCCGTAAGAAGAAAATCAGCTACTGACAGGCTGAAAACTTTACAGACTCAAAAATATCAGACCCACAGTTATGCATCTAGATAGACTTACTATCACAAATAAATATGATTTTTTTAGGTAAAGGCTTATGGAAGACGTCATCAGCTGATGCACATATGCTGGTTTCCTCTGAGTTCTTAGTGCCTACTAAAAGACAGGAAGGCAATACCGTAAGAAAATAAGAAGTTAAATTTCATTGATTTTGAGGGATGTAGTATGTTGCAAACCAGATTCATTTTTTTCCTAGTGATACTTGACTATTGATAAAATTTCAGTTGTATTTCTGTCTGTTATCTCTGTATGCTCATACTTATTGCTGTTTTCAAAAATATTCCTGTGCTGGCGCTGCAAGTTTGTGAGGAGCCAATTTAATCTTGATATTTGTCTTGCAAGCTCTGGGGCTTTTTGGCTTTGGTTTTTTGAGTCTAGTCTTTTTGGGGATTTTTTGAGTTGCGGCTTTTTGGGTCTTGGGGCCTTTTGTGTCTAGTGTTCTTACTTTGGCTCCAGCCTGCTGAGGTCTGCTTCTTGCCCTAGCTTTTTTCTTGTCTCTTTTGTCCTGGCTCCAGGCTGTCTTTTGGCTCTTCTGTCCTCACTGGCCCTTGCTCGCCCTTGCACAATCCTCATTCACCCTCTTGCTGGGTGCTTTGTGTGACACTGGCTGATCTCCCAGTCTCATGTGTAGCCTGTGTCCTCCCCTGCCCCCTTGCCTGTCCTAGCCACTGCCTATCCTGCAACCCTGTGTTCCTGCCTGACGTCCTGCCCCCTTCATCCCTGCATTCCTGCCTGAGCCACCTGCCTCTTGGATCCAACCCATGGTCACTATCCCCTGCACAAGCCTGTCCAAGGTTCTGGACCTCCAATCTGAGTGCCCACTCACTCACCTACCTCTCCAATCCAGCCCCTTAATAAAGACTGAATATCCATATAAAAATGACCAGGATCAGGCCCTCCTTATAACAGCTAAAAAGGTGCCTTTTATGGTTATGGATCTTGTTAAACTAAAAAGGGAATTCAGGTGCCACCCCCACAAAACCAAAAATGAGTATGTTTGGTGTGTTTCCTTAAACAGCAAAGACCAACTCCTGCTTAGTGAGAAGGAGGCAGAGAGTTACTGGGGTCGCGGTGTTTTCCTCACCACTAGAGACTGCTGGGTGCTGTGGTCTTTGACCCAGAGGACTGCTTATTGGGCTGGTGGTCTAGATGCCTTGAAGAGAGGCGATCGCCTTGCTATAGAAGGGACTACAGACCAGCCTCCAGGACTGGAGACTGTCCATAAGGCTGTTTGCCTACAATTTATTGACAATTGTAAACTAATCCACTTCCAATAATCCCCATGATGCTCACAGTAGATGCTGAGAGAATGACTCCTCTAATTTGTGGGCTTCCTGTCTTTATAAAATACCAGTCAGTATTCAATTGCAAGGAAGGATACAGGCTTTAGTACCCTTTGAAAAGTTTGCTGCTGCTCTGGAAGGTCCTACCTCTGCCATTTCAGGGAATGCCCTGATCCAGGGAGGCAAGGTGTGGACCTGGAGATAAGTCACACCAGAATTAATTAATTTTGGCCGAACATATGGTCCCTTAAAAGTAGCTGTGAGCAGATTGGAGACTCATGGGGTGAGGAATACCCATCTCAGCCCAAGGCTATCACCAAGAGTTCCCCCTCCAATCCAATCAGGGGGGATGGGATCGCCTGCCCACAAAACAGGATAATCTGGGCACAGAGTGGGTGGAAGGGAATCCTGAAAAGGGTGATGGATTGTCTCTCCACATTGGAAAAGGCCTCAGAGACATTTTATTAACAGCAGCTGCTGGACTTAAAAAACAATTACTAACAGGTCTAGTTGACACTGGGGCTCAGATATTAGCCCTGACTAAGCAGAATGTTGCTACTTGTGAAATCATCCCATCTAAATGGCTCTTGCTTACAGTAAATGTATTGGGAGTGTCACAATCAGCAGACACTGCTACAGTCAGTCTAATACTACCAGGTGACTAACAAGAGTCACAGTTATCACGACAGTAAGGAAGTTTCCCCTAAGCTTACTGGGACTGGATGTTTTAAATGGGAGAATGTGGTATGACAATCTAGGGCTACAGTGGTCCTTTGAATCCACTAACCACCAAATCTGAGTGCTACAGATGGCCCCAAATCTTCCCGCTTCAAAACTCACAAATGTTAAACTATATCCATTGCCTTTAGGAGCCCGGGAAGGAATTACCCCAGTCCTTAGAAGCACGCACTCAAGGTTGGCTTGTCACCAGGGAAAGTTGCAGGGCATGCATTTCAGCCTGTGAAGAATGTCAAGCCTTGCTTGAAAGACACTCCCTCAAGGAGTGTCCATTGCATTTAAGAGAAGGATAAGGATCATGGGGGTCTTGGTATGTCAATTATATTAGACCTTTTAAGAGATCAGAAGGGTAACAGCATGTGTTAGAAGGGGTGGAAATAATTTTGGGACTCACCCAAGCCATGGCTTTTGCCCAAATCTGAAAGAATGGTTTGGGATTTTCCCCAAACCCCAAACTATCGAATCTGACAACAGTACCCACTTTGCAGCAAAAGTGGTACAAGAGTGGGTTACTGAGGAGGGAATTGAGTGGGTGTTTCATACACCCTACTATCCCCAGGCAAATGGGATAGTTGAGAGGAAAAACAAACTGTTGAAAAGGTACTTAAAACCTCAAAAACCAGAATGGGGAAAATGACTAGGAGAAGTGGTGGTGCTTGTGAACAACAGATGGGGAGTGAATGGTTGTCCCAAGGTTACTGCTTTTTGCCTCCAGGTGCCCACAACCCTGCCTGTTCATACTAGCCCAGAACACCCCAGCGACTCATTCTTCTCTTCTGGACAGCTCATGCTGGTAGAACTCCTGACCATTGGAAAGGTACCATTAGTGCTCAATACCCCTTTGAACAAATACAACTGAAGGGCAAGAGCACAAAATTAACACCAGATGGATTTTTCCCACATTCTGATATTATCATTACTTTCACACCTTCAGAAGGGCCACAAACATGTTTGTTCTGCAGGGCAAAGACCAGGACACACAAGATGAAGATGTTGGTGATATTTATGGTTGTTATGCTTTGGGGATACAACCCAATAGCTTTTGGGAGAGCTCACCCACACATATTGGGACCCATAGGACAAAAATTAGTTCCTAACTGGGGAAGACAAGTTGTAAAATATATAATTTAACCAATTACTGGATTTGTGGGAGCCCTCTTGGGTTACAAATCTATACCATTAAGCCCATTCAAACTTGTTGACCATGCCAGTGAGATAAAAAGTAAGACCTAGGAATCATTAATAGATTCACCCTTGCCTATAGCCTTCCCTGGAAAGGGGAGACATTGGATCAGTTGCAACCAGTTATCAGGAGTTTTTGTAGAAAAAAGTGAATGCCTCTGGACATACTGTTTAAGATGTGGGGGATATAAAAACTGACTGCACAAATTTGAGAGACTAAATTTGTATTGATACAATGACCAGTGCAATAAGATCAATGAAACAGGTGGCTGGCTGGATTTTCCAGTTCTGGGAGGAAATTGTACACTAGCCCAGGCTACCAGGGCTGGTGATGCAGAAAATCCATGAGACGATACTGGTAAAAATGGACCTATGGTAGCAAATACATTGAGAAATGGGCTGGTCCTTTCCCTGAGGGAAGCCTTGCTTTGAAGGGACACTACTGGATTTGTGACGACCAGGCTTATAAAATGCTACCTAAGAACTGAACTGGGAGATGCTACATTGGAGTTACCCAGCCATTCTTTTTACTCCTCCCTAGGGAAGAGAGAAACCAACTAGGCATAAAAGTATATGAAGACTTACAGCATCAGGAAAGATCAATAGATGTCTCCATAACTAAACAGGGCTCAAAACTGGAAAAGAAATGAGTGGACCCCACTGTGTATCATACAGCACTGTGGCCCAGCCACCTGTAACCCCAACAAAATTATTCATGGAGCCAGAGAGGCTATTTACAATCTCAACCACATAATCTGTCTGCAGGCCATCCTGGAAATCATCACTAATGAAACAGCCTGTGCCCTGGATGTGCTGGCAGACCAGGCCACACAAATACATACAGCTATATTCCACCATAAGATGGTTTTAGACTACTTACTGGCAGGGGAAGGTGGAATATGTAGAAAAATTAATTATTCCAATTGCATTCCAATAATGGGAAAATAGCAAAGGAAATAACTAAAGGACAATGCAAGCTGGCCCATGTCCTAGTCCAAAACTGGGATTCCTGGAACTGGGACCAATTCTCTTGGCTACTGGGAGAACCCTGAATAAAGCACGTTTTGTTCTTTTCTGTGGTTTGACTATGTTGATGTTTTTACCCTGCATTGTTCCATGTTTAATCCATTTAATTCAGCATGTTGTTGGAAAAATGAGTGCCATGGTTGTGCCATTGACTGACAGTGTTAAATATGTAGGGCTGGCATCCCTGTCAGAAAATCATCCAAGCAACGTTAAAGTTGTTAAAACCTTTTTCTCTCTTTTTCTGATTTTGTCTCTGTATCATTACAACCAGAAAATCAGTGTTGAGCCACAGGGTGGGGTGAGGAGCCAATTTAGTCTTGATTTCTGTCTTGATACTGGTCAGAGGCATGTAGGGTGTACATGTACCACTTGCCAGAGGCAATTAGGAGAAGATGGGTGAAAGCCTTGTATCTGGGTAGACTTTGCCTGGTAACAATTTCACACCTCACATGGGACAGGCAGTCAGCAGAACACAAGGACACTGTACTCCTCAGAGAGGTTTCTTCAATCAGATGGTGAAAGGTCTCCTGCCATAGACTGCAGTGGAAGGTTGGACTGGGCCAATGTCCTCCTGTCAGCAGAGCCAGGGGGTATAAAAGCATCATGAGATTTTGTGCTTCTTGCCCTGGCCCTAGCCTGTTGTGATGGTTTGAAATAGCTCGTTTTTTTAGTTAAAGGGAAAAGTAATCAAGCATGGAAGTAATTCTCTTTGTAAAGAACATTACAGCTTCCTCTGCCTGGCAAAACCAATTGCTGTCTGGCTTTGAGAATTGAAACACCAACTAGCCAATTAGAGAAGCTAGAACCACCTCTATGAATACCATATTTAAGAAAGAAAGAAGGAACTGCAAAAAGCTCTCTCTTACTTCCTGCTTTCTACAGAAGAGAGAAGGCTTGGCTGGGCCAGGCCAGGGTGTGGCCACTGAGATTTCTGTTGTCGGAAAGCCACCCTGGCACCATAAGACACCAGGTGGCTAGCACCAGGGGCAGCCCCAGAGTGGAACCAGCAGCCAGAGCGGCTTGCACGGTGCTGGTGGAGACCATATGATCAGCAGCAAGAAGCATAGTGAGCAATTTCCCTGATGCTGGAAACCTTTTGCAAGCCGAGATGACAATATAATACATCAGACTATTTCCCTGTAATTCATAAAGCGCATGGGGAGATGCAGCATTCTTCTGCAGCTCAGAAGAGAACTGGAGAATATAGATGTTGAAAGAAGTTAGGATCTGACTTGAACAGAGAGACAACCTTTCCTTTCAGAGGTAGAGGAAGGAAAGTTTTGCTTCTCTACTAGAATAGTTAATAATTAAAAATTGCATCCCATAAGCCAGTGATCCATGGAGGCAGTTGTGGGAAGACTGCCAGAACAGGGGAGGGACTTCACAATTGCAGATTACCAGGCAGGCTGCTATTCATGAAAATTAAAACCACAAGAAACTGTTTCTTGTGGTATGGCAGGAGACACTCCTCTCCCTAAGCAAACTAAACAATAATTTATTTCTTGGAAGTTGTAAACTGACTCAAAATTTCAGGTTTTGTCTCTTTATGTTGTTGTTGGTACAAGGAGAAAGCCTGGGGGGAGGAAAGGTGTTCTAGAGGTTTATTTTAGTTCTTATTATTCTCCTTTAAATTATCTTAATAAAGTTTTCTTTACACCCTAGTAAGTTTTGAACCTGTTTTGCCCCTTGTTGCCCTGGTTTCATGCCTGAGATGCTTTGGTTCTCTGAAATTCTTTTCCCAGGAAATCTTCTGTAAACAGGAGTAGTGTTTTTCTAACTGTACCTATGTTTTCATTCCTTTTCCTAGGAGGGACTTCATCTTGATGTCCCTCTGGATTGACCAATGTGATTGAAGAGGTTTGTCCTTGTTTCACAAATTGAATTGGTCTGTGTAAAATAGTATAGAAGGGAGACACATCCCAAAAATAAACAGAGTTATTTTCTCAGCCTTCTGGACTTGGATTCTGTGTCGTTGTGTTGAACAACAGCATCAGCGCCTAAAGCATTTTCTCCTAATCCTTATCTCAACCCCATGAGCTTTAGTTTAACTGTTATAGCAGAGGAAGATGAGTAGGTTGTTTTTGTTTTGTTTTTTTTTTTTTGTGAATGGACTGGCGATCAACCCACTAGACCTGTTTTTTGTCCTTTTTGTCCTGGCTTCAGACTGTCTTTTGGCTCTCCTGTCCTCACTGACCCTTGCTTGCCCTTGTTCAATCCTCACTTGTCCTCTTGCTGGGTGCTTGGTGGGACACCAGCTGATCTCCCAGTCTGGTGTGCAGCCTATATCCTCCCCTACCTCCTGCATGTCCCAGCTGCTGCCTGTCCTGATTCCCTGTGTTCCTGTCCAATGCCTTGCCTCCTTCATCCCTGCATTCCTGCCTGTGCCACTTGCCTCTAACCGTGCTTCACTGATCCAGCCCATGGCTGTGATCCCTTGTTCTGGACCTCCTGCCTGAACGCCCACTCACTCACCTTATGTCTGGGCACCCATTAAAGCGAGAGCTGTGCTTGTGGAGCTGCATCTCTCTGAAAGCTGCACAGGCTCCCCAGCAGGTAGTGTGCACATTCCCTCCACTGCGTGGACATCAACGACACTCCCCGACCCTCTGGTGCTAATTCCTGCTTTTTCTCTCTGTGTCCCCTCTGTCTCTCTTTCTCTCCCTGCCCTTTTCTACTTTCCTTCCTCCTTTTTTGTCTTTTCTAGTGCTCTTTTATAGTAATACATTTCTACACCAGAGAAGGTGTTTCCATATAGGGAAAAGTTTAAGACTTACCACAAAACCTCTTAAGGGAAGAACAGTAGAAGTTTCTTTGCTCTCTTGACAGCAATTGGCTCAATGACAAGACAAAAATCACTGATAGATCTCTTTATTTGTTCCTCAGAAAAGTAGCTATTCTCTATTGGGCTGTTTGCCAAAAAAATCGGCTTAAATCATCCAATACTTAATGGATAACACAAGGCTTCTCAGTGCATTCTTGAGGTGTTGTAGCAGGTGTGTGGGACCTGTCCCTACATTGTGTTCAGCTTTGTTCTTTGTTTTTGTATTATTTTCTTCTTTTATTAAAACTTTTTTGCTTTTTCAAGACATACTCAACCATACTGACTCACAAATTATTTTAAGCCATTCTGAGAAGTGCAGGACACCCTCAGAGATTGATGCATTTACAGGAAACTCATAATATTCTGGCCACATGTTAAACTGCATCTTGAGACAGGCAACTCCTTTTTTCCTGTTTTTTTTTTTTTTTCTTTACCAATAAATTTGATTTCATTTAATCCTAGATCATCTGTTTTTGGAAGAATTCCTTGCAGTTCCCCACAAAGCAGCACAAAATGGGGTTTGTTTTCTTGTTATGGTCCTTCCTCCTTGGAGTTTATACAAACAGGAAGAAATTTATGTTGACTAATTATTCACAGATGTCACATTTAAATTGGCTCTCATTTTATTATCATTTATTTAATGTTGCTGATTAGTAGTGTAGTCTAACTCAAAAGACATAATCAGTAACATGCTTTCTTGAGGTATAATAATAATTTGACACAGTTCAGTAATTTTTTATGGAATTTAACTAAGTGATTTACAATGATTCAGTAAGTTTGATGTCACAGCTCACCTTATTAATTAATGTATGACAGAATTGTTGCCATTTGATTCAATGAACTGTATTAAGATAGTAACAAACATTAATAGTTGACATTAGTAGTAGTCATGCTAAGGCTTGGTAGGCCGCATTTAACCTGCAGATGAACTGTTATAGCAGATCTTGTACTGTAAGCAGTGTAGCTAAGAGATAATCACTTATCTAAGGAATGTACCTTTTGGCAAAAGCCTAAATGTCAAAGAGATTGTTGTACCAGGTAGTAGAAATGAAGTAAGAATTTGATACGATGAAGAAATCATGTAAAGAAACATATAAAAACCCTGTGATTTTTCTGCAAAATGGGGCTCTGTCTTTGGACGCTAGTCCACAGGCTCCCGGGCCCTCAATAAAGCACCGCATAAACGACTTCGGTTGTTTGTGTTTTCTTCGGATCGGGCAACAGAAACATATGAGGAAAAACCGAGTTTAGGGTGATTGACGCAAAGGTTGGAGATGCAAAAGATAAGGGAAACCCTCCCATTGAGTAATGAAGTACAGAATGTACCCCACCTTATTTTCTAAACTTCTTGTGGATCCTAGGTGCAGCCCAGTTCTGTCTTAGTCAGACAATAGTTTATGTCTAAAAGAATGATCTATACAAAGTTTATTAATATGAGCAGCTACATGAAATAGTAATGTTTCATTAATGTTAATTAACATGTTATCAATTACTTACTGAAGATTTGTCATGAATAAAGGATCCCTTCACCCTGGGCAAGGAAGGATTTCATTGTCTCAGATAATTGCTTTCAGACCTTGACAGGAGTCTCTGCTCCAGGGAAGAGGTGCTTGGCAAGCAGTCCAGCTTCAGTTCATGAAGAATTTAAACTGGGGCCATCCTGATCAGAACATTTACAGAGTGAAGTAGTTCGCTGCCAGTCAATAGCATAGACAAGATAGATTTCTTTGATTTAGCTCTGGTGTCTTGTTCTCTACTTTGTTTTACTTTGAACTAACTTTTCAAAATATTTTTCTGAGGCACTTTCAGTACCACATACATGAGTAAGGGGCTTTTTTGCTCACAGGGCATGAGACCTTGCTCCTTAGAGTCTACAGCTTGGGATCAAGTGTACCCATCACATTTACCTCTTCAAACCTGCTTTTTTTATTTGATCATCACACTTTCCATTGGAATCAGCTAATAAATCAGTTTTTAATAATTCATTAGTCTAGTTTCCAAATGACTAAAAGTAATTTGACATGACTCCTTAGAGTCAATCAAACTACAGCCTGGGATCAAGTGTACCCATCATATTTACCTCTTCAAACCTGTTTTTTTTTAATTTGATCATCACACTTTCTATTGGACTCAGTTAATAAATCAGTTTTTAATGCATTCATTAGTCTAGTTTCCAAATGACTAAAAGCATTTGACATGTGATATCTGATGACCCTCTTGCATTCCCAACATGTTTTATTGCAGTCTGAAATGGTTGCATATTACAGCTATTGCTTGCAACAAAAATCTGATCAGTAGTAGCCTTTGCATTTAAAGTCCTGTCTAACATGTATAACATGTATAATTACCCATGTCTAATGTATAATTTCATTATGAACATAATATACTGTGGTGTAAAGAACAAGGTTTTTGTAGTGGGAAGGGATTTCATTAATTCTAATCACTGATTTGGTGTTTAGATCAAATGAAAATGTTTGGTTCATGCAATCAAGTGATATACAACAAGTATATCTTAACAAGTTAAGATTTTTTTTACTTTTGTTTCTTTCTCTCATGGACTTTTGTCTCATTTGATGCTAGTAAGCAATAACTACCAATACTTAAGAGAACAAAGATGTATCTGGGTGTCACAACATTCCATTGAAAAGGCCTTGGCTGGGGGTGGGTTGCAGGTGATAATGCTAGAAAAAAGGGCGAGGGGGCTACCTGGGAGGTTTGGCTAGGTTTTTGGTCAGTCTGGTTTCCGGGCAGGAAGGAGCTGTTCTCTGCCACCTGACTGCTTGGACCTGAGAACCAGCACACGTTGTACCAAAACATCTTTTCATAGATGAAACTTTCATAGGAAAGCTGCATGTGGTAAACTCAAGCATCAAACACAGATCAATACACTCTAATGAGTTCTACTGGCCCCTTTTGAAAAGCTGTTCATGATGATTGTAAATACCAAGTGCCAGAAAATAAATTACAGCTCTGCTATCTCACCAAAATAAAACACAGAAGAAGAGTTTCTTAAATGCAAAAGCAAAATTTAGATTGCTATGTGAATTGTTTACAGTGTATTTTTGTCTTAAAGATCTTACAGAAGTTTAAAAGCAGAGAAAAAAAAATTAATTTTCTTTCAAGAACCTTCATGAAATTGTTTAAGTATCACACATTTACAGGCATACAGATTTTCTGTTCATGGTGCCAAAGAATTAATCTGTTTTTACTTCAGTTCAAAGACTATTTGTCACTTACTCTCAGAAAGCTGCTATGAAAGTTTACTGCTAAATATGGAATGCTGAGAAATATATGTGTATTTCACAATTCCACTTTACATACCTGAAACTCAAGTAATTCTTCAATATCACTATGAGTATAAGAAAGACATTTGTCTCAGTCTCTAATCAACTCAAGAAATTATGATTTCAAGCATCAAAATTTAAATATAGATTCATATCCTTCATGCAGCCTCCTAAATGTAGCAGAAGCTACAGAGGAGCTTCTAGACATAGATTAAAATTGTGCCCTGCATGAGACAATAAAAATCCTTAAAAAAAAAAAAAATCAGTTGGTCTGTTTCAGAGGAGGAAAATTTCTTCCTGAATCAAGATTGAGATATCAGCTTTGTCCTTAGGCACATAATGAAATTAGATTGAGGGGGAGGGGAGTGTAGGGGAGTGCACTGTAAAGCAAAATTTGTTATGGTAGAGAGGTCCATAAAGAGATATTTGTCTTTTTCTCTCTCTGGCCGTTTGCTGTTGGCAAAGAAGGAAGTGAGTAAAGAAATCAAAAACTAAACCCCTCAGTAATCTCAATTATATTTTATTTTTCAAGTTTGTCTTGGGTTATGGAACCAAAAAATGTGTATATTCTATTTCATCTGTCAAAAGCAGTTGGGGAAATGTGTTTTTTTTCTTTATCTCTTTTAACTGCAGGGGGAGGGGGGTGGATGCTTACTGATAATGGCCCAGCTGTTAAAACCGGGTGGGGCAGTGTTTCTTATCTCTTTCATCACTCATTCCCCTCCCCTCACGGGCATATCTGCTGATAATGGCCCATTAAGGCTCCCCAGGCACATGACACGTTCCATCATCCCATTGTGAGATGTTCCACCCAGTGTTGGGAAGGAGCCCGGACTTCCTACCTGGATAAAAGGGAGACTGAAAACACCAGAGAGTCAGTCCTGCACTGGATTCCTCAGAGGAAGACTGGACTCCTCTCGCCATCACTGGACTTGTCTACAGGATCATCTCTACTCCACAGAGCTGCATCTGTTACTCCAGAAGGATTCATCTGGACTGTTTCTAACACCCTGACCAACAGGGTGTCAGGTCACATCCATGACTCTGTCAGGGGTTTTCAGTTTTTTTCTGTTTGCTTTGTTTGCTTGTCCTCCTGTACTACTATATTTGTGGGTTTTTTAAATATTCCTAGTAAAGAACTGCTATTCTTTTCCCAAATTATTGCCTGGAAGCCCTTAATTGCAAAATTGTAATAATTTGGAGGGAAAGGGGGTTACATTCTCCATTCCAGGGAAAACTCCAGTTTTCCTTGGCAGATACCTGTCTCTAAACCAAGACAAAGTTATAAAATAATATAAACCATTTTTATAATATACAAAAATTTCTAGCATTTTTATAAATTTCTATATTTGAGAGACTAAGGGCTTGTATGTCCTTTTCAATTTTAATTGGCAGGGATAAGCTCTTCTTCATAAAGAAGTCTGAAAGAACATAAGTTAATCACTATAAAAATATTCTTAACTTCCTGGTAAATTGTGGATGTGCATTAGGGACTAAGAATTACCCTTTGGCATTTCCAGTAGATGTGTCCCTCAAGCCTTGAAGGCCTCAGGTGAGATTGCTACTTTAGGTTTTTCAAGCATTCTTGTCTTCCATGGTGAGATTATATAAATTTTGTAGGGCTTTGTCCTTAAATATTCTCTTTAGAAGAAAAATAAGCCTTAAATTTGTAGCACTGGTGAAATGAAGACATCTTATCCATTTTAAATATCTCTGATGAAGTTTTTCTGTGTTATTTAGAAAAACACACAAACCAGAGACAAAATTCCCCAGTTGCCTGAAGATGATGGAATATATAGCAAAATCAATAGGACTACTGGAAAAGAATTTCATATCATATGTTGATTTGCCCCCTCTCCCCTTCCAAAAATGGAAGAAATAAAATTAATCTTGGGAAAAGCTTTTGTTAGAAAATTTTAATATTAAGATAGAAGTTCATATTATTATACAGGGAAGGAAGCAAAGGGGCATATAAATGAAACTATGCAATAATTAACTCAGACATGAATGATGAAAATAATGAAATTTGTTAATATGCTAGAAACTCCTTCAAAAAGAAAGCCCATTTGTTATTGTATTCTATATCAATTTTCTTCACAACTACCTGGCCTATTAAACTAATCTCTCAGAAAATAAAAGGGAATATGATCTTATTTATTCCTGGAATAAAAGTCCTAATAATTGTCATGTTCTGGTTATGCAAGCTGTATTTTGTTCTTTGTGTATTTTACTTTTGCTAGCAAGGATACACAAATAAATCCCAAAATTTCTGGAAATAGATTTTCAGGTATAGTCTCCAATGATGTACCATAGTTCCTTACCTAGGTTCCTACCTTCATTATAATCTGTTTTCAATAATAAAATTTATTTTTAGAGTAAATTCTTGAAACCCTCCTGCCTTGCATTATGGAACCAAAAAATGTGTATTCTATTTCATCTGTCAAAAGCAGTTGGGGAAATGTGTTTTTTTCTTTATCTCTTGTAACTGCGGGGGGAGGGAGGCAGATGCTTACTGATAATGGCCCAGCTGTTAAAACCGGGTGGGGCAGTGTTTCTTATCTCTTTCATCACTCATTCCCCTCCCCTCACGGGCATATCTGCTGATAATGGCCCATTAAGGCTCCCCAGGCACATGACACGTTCCATCATCCCATTGTGAGATGTTCCACCCAGTGTTGGGAAGGAGCCCGGACTTCCTACCTGGATAAAAGGGAGACTGAAAACACCAGAGAGTCAGTCCTGCACTGGATTCCTCAGAGGAAGACTGGACTCCTCTCGCCATCACTAGACTTTTCTATGGGATCATCTCTACTCCACAGAACCGCATCTGTTACTCCAGAAGGATTCATCTGGACTGCTTCTAACACCCTGACCAACAGGGTGTCAGGTCACATCCCTGATTCTGTCAGGGGTTTTCAGTTTTTTTCTGTTTGTTTTGTTTGCTTGTCCTCCTGTACTACTACATTTGTTTTTTAATATTCCTAGTAAAGAACTGCTATTCCTATTCCCAAATCTTTGCCTGGAAGTCCTTAATTGCAAAATTATAATAATTTTTTTTTGGGGGGGAAGGGGGGTTACATTCTCCATTCCAGGGAAAACTCCAGTTTTCCTTGGCAGATACCTGTCTCTCTAAACCAGGGCAACTCTCCACGTTATAGACTGAATCTTGTCAGGGATTTTTTTTTAATAGTAAAATAAAAATACCGTTATAAAGACACTGCTTTACTTGTTTCATATCCCTAAGGAAGCCTGGCAAAGTTAGGTGAATCACCTATCTTTCAAATGATCAGTTGATTTCAGATAACTGTGGGATTATCAATAACTTTCTTTTTAAAAAGATACATAGATTATAATTTTGCTTCCATTTTGGATAATAAAGGCAATCATATCAACCTTTCTATTTTAGACCTTCAAGAAATTAGGCAAATGTATCTGCTTAGGAAAGAAGTGGTATGAAATCCTTTACCTTGTTATAATTCTCTTTTCATTATGTTTTAACACTAACTATTATTCCCTTTATTATCACTTACTTGGAAAAGCATAAAAATACAGAATAACATAATAGCAAGTTTATCTTAAACACATGAGACATATAATGATATTGAAGGCATTTTTTTTTATGTTATTGCCCTATGACTGAGGAGAAAAAATAATTTTCACTTATACCTAGAGCCTTCAGGATATGTTTCTACTTTTATTTTTTTTTCTACTTTTATTTAGTGTTTAATTGTATAGTGCTGGGCAGAAAATTAATAGAATGTAAACCCTTTCAAAGCCAAATCAGGACTATGGCTTTTGTGGAATTACTGATGGCAATGATAATGCCAGAAAGAGTAAAATAGGAAAGTAAAAAGAGTTATTACCTGTGTTTTTGTCCTGCTTGGTTAATGAGTTCCCAACTTTGCATAAAGAAGCTTTAATTAGAGCTTTGACCATGATTACCGCACAAAAAATAAATGGAAAGGCTCATAGCTTTGCTTATGCTTTTTTTCCTTACTGTGAACTGAGAGGATAAAGATACTCTCTTATTCTGAGAAAATAAAGATTTCTTAATATTTCCAGTCACAGAAAACCTGTAAAACAGCTTTTGTTGAAATGTTGTGCCTAATCTCCTGAATTGCACATATAAGCCCATTAACACTGAAAAAACAGTTTGGTTCTATATTTTACAGGCACTATTTTAGGGATGTGTAGCTAATCAAAGGCTTTGCAGAACCTGAATATCCTCTATTCTCTTTGTATTCTGTGTTTTTTATAAATAGGTTGAATAACATATTCAGGCAACAAATAAATACAGGTAAGTTTATTTTCACTGAAGTCAGCCATCAGAATTAAGGCAAATCCATCTTAATTTTGTATAAAAATACTTTTTCCTGCACTTGTAGATCACATTTGTTATGAAAAGCAAATAGCCTTTAAGAGTGGAATTATGCATTTGAGAATATGAGTGTAATTTCAAGTTAGTTATGTTCTATTTCTTTCTAATGCAAAAGACAGAAGACATGAGTTTGTTGTTAAGGAAAATAAAAGACGAAGAAAGATTTGCCATTTAGAGAAATTTCCTGTTTAGACAAAAAAAAAAGTTCCTTGTGAGGCTATACTATTCAAAAGAAATAGAACCAAATATACAAATATATTACATTTTTTCTTCTTTGAAGACATCTATTACACATGTTATTGAATTGTAGCATTCATCAAAGTATATAATTTTATGCAATACATGTTGCTTAATTTCAAGGAAGTGACCTCAAAATAATCTTATGCAATCATTCATTAAAAGTTCATATCTATCAAATCTGAAATTAGTAGGTTCCATCCTATGTTGTTGCTTCTATTCTCTGACTGGGTGAGTCTGCTAATTCTATTAGAGACACTACAATATGAGGGAAACTGGTTAACATAGTTACTAGTAAATGTTTCTCCTAATTTCTTTTCCTCCAAACATTTTTGTCCATAAAGCACAAGCAGTCCCATGTTTATGAAGAGTGATTTCAGGAAAAATGTGGTCAAATATCTGTAATCAGTGTTATAAAGATTTGTGAAATATGTATTTTTTCCATATAATTTGATAATATTTAGCATTAGTGAGATATGGTGCCGAATATTCTAAAGATCTAATTATTTTACTGTGTACATCACACTAAAATTCTAAGGCATAAAGAAAATATAAGAATTAGGCTCAGAGTCATTCTTATGGCTTGATCAATTATTGTTTTATATTTTCAGGGGAAATTGAATATGTAAATTTAATAATTATCCATTATTTTATATGTAACATTAAATTGCTTAATATATACCATTTCACCAATTCCTTATATACCATTTCACCAATTGCTTATATATACCATAAAATTGCCCAATATGTTGTATGTAAACTAATGAAAAATTATTAAAATTAATGGAATTAATACTTTTTTAATACTGTTATATAAAACAAGATGATATGCAGAATTTGGAGTGGATTTAAACTTTTATTATAGTATTTCTCTGAGCAATTATCGTGAAAGATCCATTACATATCAGAATACATAATTTTCTCTCCCTCTCTCTCTCTCTCCCTCTCTCTCTCCCTCTCTCTCTCTCTCTGTCCTTATAAGACCCAATATACTTGGGGTTTCACTTCCTGTATAAGATTTCCCCCTTGATGGCTCCTCAGTGCCATTTTTGTTTTCTACAGTATTTTTAGAGGACATTTTGACAAGTTGTGGTGAGAGTCAGCAATATATAACAGGTACAGCTGCTCAGAATGTTTCATGCTCCACATTGCTTTAGGCAATAAAAGCCCATCATCTACCATATACTTACCTTTTGTTGTCTTGCTTTCCAGCCTTCGAGTTCTCAGAGTCAGAAATTTCATGTAAACCAAACAATGTTTTAGAATTCTTTATCTTATTAACATTCTTTCTGTAGAAAGAACAATTGATGGACTCTTTCTAAGACTGCTGGAATTGAAGAGGTTGAACCTCAGTCTTCCAATGCGGTCTCTTTTCTAGAAATCTATATAAGCTTTAAGAAAAATTAAACTTCCTCTTCTCCGCTTCAACTCTGTGGTGATCACTGTGTCTCCCATGTGACGGCACTGCGTCACAAACTTTCATATATATAAGTATATAAATAAAACATGTTTTTATGGTTCTTATATAAATATGCACATCTATACATAGAAGTATAGTTTTTCATGCATCAAATCTGGATCTGGACGGCTGTCATCTTCAATATGAACAGAAGATAAAGGAAGAAAAGGAGACCCTTGTGTGAAATTGAAATGAAAAGTGAGTGTGGCCTTTGAGAAATCAGCCCAGAATATGTATCACCCAGTTCTAGATGTGAGGTTATTTGTACACATGTTCTGGAATTTTAATTTTAATGGTTGATGGTTTCTATGAGATTTTTTTTCTATGCCTTTTATGAATCTTTAAGACAAACACTTAGGAACTGAACTTAAGATAATATATCTCCTTCTGAACAACTTTCCAACCCTGATATGAACTTCTCTCTCAGGCTTCCCAAGACTTAGGAAAGCAAGTTACTGTAGAAAGGAATTCTGAACTTTCATAACTCCTGTTTTTAATGATAGAGAGTGCTGCTACATGACCATTTACCCATGAGAAGAACATGAATGGATTAGAGCAGGAGAGACTAATGCAGTTATGTTCTTAAGGGTTAGATGAAAAATGCATCTTTCACCTCTGCAAGTGAGCACCATCAGTAATTCAAGAGTATTATATGTGTGAGGTAGTTTGCAGGATCTTTCTATTTGTCACTGGAATCGGTAGTACAGCATTTGGCAAAGTCTGAGTTGTTTCAGCCCTGGAACATTTTCCCCAAATCCTCCTCTGTGCTTGTATTTTAAAAGTAGTTTGGGGGCATCTAAAAAAAAGGGAAATCATAACACATTTCTAATATTTACAGCAATACCATTACTTACTACTTCTGAAAACAACTGCTTATAGTGGCATAGGATTTCAGTACTCTGAGATTCACAGTTGCATGTCTGAAAAACGTCCCAATATGAAGGAAAAGATTTTCCAAGATTCCTAAGTGAACAAGCTGCCCAAGCCTCAGTTGCTGGCATCAGACCTCAGGAAGACAACTAATTTTTTTTTTTTCTTAACTTGATAATTGATGAATTTACTGCTGTAAGGATGAGTGCTTTATCCCCCCAGAACATTACCAGTTGTCCGGAGAATCACTTGATAGATTTAATTTTCAATATTTTTAAACACAGCTATAAAAAGAAAATTTGCTACTAAACCCATAATTCTCTGAGAGATTATTATTTTAGCCAATGGTAGCCAACATTACTTTCTGATTGCAAGCTGCTGGCTAATAAAAGCTGATCTTTTTAATACTATTGTTTTTCATTTTCAAGGATGTCATGTTTGAGTATATCTCACTTGTTTTGTGGGAAACTGTGTTTTGGTATTCATCTATAAAAAGTTAATTGGCTATCACTAGTCATGTATGCCAAGCAAAAAACCTGACCACTTCTGTGAATTTCTAGGATCTATTTTTGTACATTCTCAATACATTATTTTCAATCACAGAGTAATTAATGCATAACAGTAAAAAAGTGGGGTTTTCAGCAGCATGTATGGGCTTTCATAGATGAGATATCTTTAGCAGGGGTACATAGAACCACAAAATAAACTGAGGTACCCATAAGTATCATCCAGTTCAGCTCCTGGCCCTGCACTGGCCATCCTCAACAATCCCACCTGAAAGCATTGTCTAAATGTTTCTTGAACTCTGTCAGGCTTGGTGCTGAGACCACCTCCATGGGGAACCTGTTCTAGCATGCAACCACACACCGGGTGAAGAACCTTTTCCTAATATTCCATCTAAACGTCTCCTGACTCAGCTTCAGGCCATTCCCACTGGTCCGGTCACTGGCCATGAGACTGAAGAGATCAGTGTTTGCTGCTCCTTTCCCACTCGTGAGGTGTGGGGAACCACGAGACAAAACTAGGGGAGCGCTCTCTCCCATGGAGAGAGAGCATGCTCTGAAGTAGAGAAAAGTTTGAAGCCTCCTGATTAGTTGAAAGTTCTTAGTTACCCCTGATAGGTCAAAAGTTTCTG